>VDFB02047144.1:36080328-36368934 GCA_007258455.2 Sequoia sempervirens
TATATATGGTATCAGAAAAAAAATGAAACACAATTCCATTACCTTACTCTTGTCAAACAACATAAGACAATATTTTTATACTTATCATCATATACAAGGATATTTTACAAATAGATGCATTGCCTTCCAACACAAAGTTAAAGAACTTATAGACAAAGAGAAAATTAAAATTAATCAGATTCATGAGCCTATCACACACATCAAGAAATTAGTCTTGTTCACAATAACACACCCTCTGTTGTGATCATGTATGACATAAAGGAGAAACCATGTGATACACCTAATGGGGGATGACTTTATTTTCTTTCGTATCCCCACCTATCCTTCCTACCACTTACCATACTTTTTGTGCTTTTATTTTCCTTTCTTGACCATATATATAGAGAGAGTTAGCATGTGGATGATGCGATGAAATCTTTAGTGGTGCATATTGACATAAGTGACTTTGAACATGTGTTGTGGAATTCATGTCGCTTCTTCCTTATGCTTTGTATCATTTATACTTTGACTTTTTTCTTATGCCATACAGTACATGTTTTGATTATCCTTATTTATCTATTTACCCTTTGGCTTATTGATTATACATTCTCTATTGTGTTTTTTTATAGTATAGGTTTTATATTATTATTTACACTTTATGATCCCCACTTGGGGGAATATTTTATATTTTATATTTTTATTACTCATTCTCTCTCTATGTTTCATTCTCATGTTTGCTTATTTACATGCTTGGTTTATCTTTAATCATTGCTCATGCATCATGTTCTCACTTTAGGTATTCACTTGTTTCTTGTTTACATATACTTAAAATGGTTTAAATGCTACACATATTTTATGTCTTCTATATGCCATAATCATGAATCTTTCTATACTTATATTCGTCATAATACATAGATACTTATCGTATGCTTCCATTATTTCCATTGTATAGGTATTTGTATTATCTTATATTGCTTCTAGAGAGCTATCTTATTATATTTATTACATTGGGGGCAAACATATTTACATGAGTTCTCAAGATCACATCCTACGCTTATTTAGACTAACACGCCTATTTCTCAATTTGGTTACATATTTGAGATGCTTACATGCTCATTACCTATCCTTCTAGGCCATCCTTGCCTCATCTTTGCCAATACTAGCAGAAACATTGTGCCTTGATGCTCATTATTAGTTTATGATCTTGCATACTCATCATATGATGCTACATCTTTGCATCCTTCATTTTCTCATACAATTACTTTTCCATATTCATTATCTACTTGCCATGCACAATTTTACTTATGTCATTTATTACCTATACTCATGCTCATTTTTAAAATAAATTATCTTATTGTTACATGATGCACTTACATTCTTATATGATTGAATTAATTTACTAATTTATCATGCACAATTTCCCCCTCCTTCAATTCCATGCATCCATTGAATGCAATCAATTAAAGGGGGTCACATATTATTGCAAACATTAGATCACTATTGATATTTTATAGGTAGTGACTTGTGCAATATAGAGACTCACCATATATACCTAGATTGTTCTTGTTCAAATTACATGCTTACAATTGAATGGAGTTCTATCACATTTTTCATGTCGAGTGGAGTCACATAGTTGTATCTAGAACATGCAATATCACATTTTTATTCATATTGAATGGAGTCACATGGTTGTATTGAGAGGCTCATGTCATATTTTTCCACATTGATTGGAGTCTCATAGTCATATCAGATGTGTCATATTAAATTTTCCACAAGTAGTGTCATCACCATATTGAGTGTGTCATATCACATTATAACATCAAGTTGAGCATTTTGGTATCTTTTTGTACAAGTGAAATTTCTAACTCTTACCTCTTTCCCTACTTCTCATATTTCATAGATAATGGAAGTAACTTGTTATGTGTGTGTATTCACTTTCATGGAATTATCTAGTCATTGCATATTTTGTTCTCTATTTTGTAGGTTGAACACAAGAAGAATCCAAGAATGGTCCATTACTTTACATGGACCAAATATCCTTTTGAAATGTTTGAATATTTTCTTTTTACATTGGTTGAGAATGTTTATATACTTAGAAATACATGTTCATTTTAGAAACACGTGTACCTTAATGTGGGGAAAAAATGCAATGGTGAAATTTGTGTGCCCATCCTAATTCTCATTAGTTTTGGGCCCATGTTGATGAAATGTCTTAATACAATTACATATCAACAATTGAGACACTCTGTGTTAAGTTTGACTCATGATCCAATATTTATCCCTATCCATTTCACATTCATTAACACTTATTTTCATGCATTTGATCTTATCCCATCCCTATTTATGTGCATTCCCATATATTCACCAATTACACAACATTCAATAGCCTACATTCACACTCATGTCCCCATCAATATGTGTAGAGAAGTGGTGATGATGATGTTTCATGCTCTCAATAGTAGCAAATGAGTGTGTTTCTACATGTGAACACGTGTGTGAGGAGAGAGGCTTTGCCAATAAATTTCCATCATGAAAAATAATGGAGTGTAAAGGGTGAGGCTTTGAATAGTAAAAGTTAGGTTTATGATTAATCTTGTAATATGTAATGGCATGGTGGTGAAAAATAAGTGGACTACAAACACATTAAAAACATTGCATAAAGTTGAATAAAATGTGGCACACTTCAATTCTATAAATTTGCATTAGAAACTTATATTATGGTAGTTCAAATATATTTTCTCATGTTATAAACATGTGACATTGATGTTTCAACATAAACATGTAGATTCATAAACATTAATTAGAAAATTTGTAAAAGTTTATTGACAGTCATAACATATGATAATTGAAACTAATTGTACACAAATTTCAAGTGATATTTTAAAATGACTGCTAAAAAATATATATCCACATAACAATTCATCTTACGATCAATATTACTACTAAGAAACTTATACAATAACTTTAGACACTTAAACTATATAATTTTATATTTTTATTGGGTAAAAATCAATTTATAAGCTTAATGTAGGGAAAATTACAAACAAATATGATAACATGTAACTTATCATGACGTATACATTGCTTTATTGTCTAGTATTAATGACGAAAACAAACAAATACATATATGGAAAATGTGGGAAAGTGACATCGTATTTTGTTTTATCTTAACGGAAAAAAAAAGACACGTAAGATGGGACTTTGTCGTTTAGTATATTATTCATACCTTATTGCATGTTACACAATCATAACCAAAAGCCACCAAACTCTTATAAATAATAATAATAATGCTTTAAATGAGACATTGCTTGTGATTTACTTCACTTTTGATAAAAAAAACACATCAAGAATATTTTTATTGGTGCTTCGGATTTATCACCGGTTTAAGTTAATTAAAAATTTGTGGATTTCTCCAAGATGGAAATATAGGTTTTTTTTTTCTAAATTCTAGCCTATAAAATATTCATGGATTTTACCTTGTAGTCCTAGGACGGTGTATATGAGTGTTCTTAATATTCTATTAACATTTAATTTTAAAAAATCATGTTGGGATTGACATTTCAATTAGATTTTGAGATGTAAATGTGATAATAAGTAATTAAATTGGGTTGAATATTTATTATGATTTATTTAAAGTATATGTTTAAATATTTGAGTCATTTGTCTTTTATTAATTTAAACATGATTAGATAAATATATAATGAGTTCATAAGTAATTATACGCATAATATGTTGGATGAAAAATGAAGAGAGCTTTGTTACTTTTGTTGATTGATAATATTAAAGTATTAACATTTAATTTTAAAAAATCATGTTGGGATTGACATTTCAATGAATTAGATTTTGAGATGTAAATGTGATAATAAGTAATTGAATTGGGTTAAATATTTATTATTATTTATTTAAAGTATATGTTTACGTATTTGAGTCATTTATCTTTTATGTATTTAAACATGATTAGATTAATATATAATGAGTTCATAAGTAATTATGTGCATAATAAATTGGATGAAAAATGAAGAGAGCTTTGTTACTTTCATTGATTGATAATATTAAAGTATTAATATGATGGAGTTTATATAAGCACTTATTCCTAACATCAATTCAATTATTTTAAAGTTATCATGCAAATTATTGCTTTAAATCTATAATTGCGTCATGCACTTAATCAAAAGTTAATTCATGATTTTATCTCATAATCTTAAAATACACCATCTACTTGAATACACTTTATATATATCTTCTAAAATTCTTATAATATATTTGTAACTATTATTACCACAATATTATAACTTTCAAACTAATATATTTCTAATGCCAACAAATATAATGAAAAAAACAAAACAAAAAATTCCTTCTAAATAATAATCATGGAATATAAAAAATATCTTTCTTTCAAATTTGATGGGTTGAAATTGAATAAAACTCCCACAAGTAAAATAACCCAAGTGCTTGTCTCTTATATGAGAACTAGTCCCTCCTTAATAGTTATGTTCTAATTTGTTTTAGTAATATATTTTAAATTACAATGTTTTTGATATAAAAAGCAACAAAACAAGGGTGATGTCCCATTAATACAAGGCACCAACGACCATCCACAACAGACTAACACTAACAACACAGTAACAACAGGTCTAAAAACCAAACCATCACCCTAAGTAGATCATATAAAAAACAACCCAAAAAACTAACAACCAAAGTAAAGCCACTAGTAATGTCCATCATGTTAGCATGATTTAAAACAATCTTAGTAACAGACCACCAAGGGTCATACCAATCATAGAGAAAAATAAACATAATAATAATGTCTAAAACAAAACAAAACATAAACAAAGGTTGAATCAGCGACCCCCAGCCAAAAGACCTAAACCCACCAAGGAATAATCTTTTTTCCCACTGCATGGCTTAACTAAAGTTATGGTAGCCCAATCTTCAGTGAGGAACCTAAGCAATTCCTTGCTGACGGCTTCTTCCTCCACATCGTTTGCAGACTTGTCCTTCTGCAGTAGACATAACATAGTGGTTGGCATGTGCATAATCTTCAAATCAAAACGAGTAACATCCTGCAGTCTTTTCTCCAAGGTCTTGACTCTATTTTTCAAATTGTCAACCTCCTCCCAGACAGCATCCTGTTTACTGTAGGCTTCCTCCATGGGAGCCTTACCTTCCGCAATGTTGGAGGTGCGAGACTTGACCTCCTTGATTTTAATGCTGGCAGGACCCCTTTTAAGGCTTTCAGAAACATGGGAGGAGCTACTAGCAGAAACCGAGAGAGCCTCCTCCCCCACATCCTTTTCCTCCTTACTCCTACTGTCGCTCCCATCACCATTGTCAAAATTTGAGACCTTAAAACTCTTCCCTTTTTCTTGCTTGATAACCAGTCTATTTGACCTGCGAGGGGTATTAGTCTGCTCGGTTATCTCAATGTCAGAGTCAATTTGTTGGAGTCAAAATTTAGTCTTCTTGGAGGCTTTGGCCTTAATTTTCGGGGTGGGGGCTATGCGTTTTTAATATTTTCTCTCCACCACAGGCCCCAGAGAGGGGGAAGTGTCCTGTGGAGAAACTTTCAAGGTAGGGTTTTTGATACATTTTTTCTTGCTTGGGTCAGGGGTGTCCATAATGCTAGCCAACGAAGGAGTAGAGGAAACCAGAGCCTCTTCAACAGAGGTGGGTCGGGGAGCTTCAATAACAATAATAGGCTGAGGAGGGCAAAGGGCCAAGTGAAAATGGTAAAGTTTGGACATAAGCCCTTGTTGGAGGATGGTGAAATTTTTATTTGAATTCATGGCTTTAACCACATCAAGCACAATACTCTCAAGAGAATGCATGAGAAAAAATGGGAAGGAACTATTATGGTGATTCCTAAGGTGATTGAGGAAATTGAAATGCTAGTAGTAATACACACCGTATCTTCCTTCAAGGGTGAAGTATTTCATCACCACCATGCAAATTCTATCCCATGGCTCAAGAAGCACCTCACGGTCATAGCCTCTGCGTAACTTGACAGGTTTCTCATCACCTTGGAAGAACAAGTTGAGGCTAGTCTAATCAACAACTTTGGTGGTTTTCTTCCAAGTACGCCCATCTAGAGTGAGACCCATGGCCTTGGTGATAACCTCCTCATCGATATCGAAGGAAATGCTTCCAATGGTGACCCTTTTGGCATTCCACGAGGTCACAAATTGTTTGGATAGACCCTCATCATGACCAATCATAAATTCCATATACTAGGAGATACCACCTACCTTGCATATATGCCAAACAATGTCATCTTCCTTCCATTCATCACACTTATCTGGATCCACACGCACCTAGTCCCCACCCATAGCTCCAATACACTTGCCATGTAAAACCAAAACAGTGACAAACAAAAAAATAGCATGGTGGATACAAAGAAAACCAAGTCTAGAAAACACCACAGAGAAATAGACGGTAAAAGGTAACTTGTAAAGCCAGAAAAGACGATAATAAATGCCCCTTCTCGTTGCTAGTGCAAGCCTATCCATCCCCTCATGTGAGAAGTCCACAGAATGAAGATAAATGATATTGGAAATAAATCCAGACAGCTCAAAAAATCAAACAAAATCCGCGAGTTTGAAAAGATCATCACGAAATTCGAGGGAGTTCAAAAAATAATGACCCCATCGGTCATTAGGATCAAAATGACAAGTCCCAATGGCGCACCAAAAAAGGTCGTATGTGACAAGTGGAAAATCCTCCCCCGCACTCTTCCCGCACAATGGCTAGTTATTTAAACAAAAAATCTTGCCATCATTACTAACGAAAGTTAGTAACAACCACACTAAATTAAGAAAGAAAATTTTAGGAATCATGGCGAATTTCATTAAAACCCTTTCTTAGAAGAGCCACAGTGGAAGGAGGCAAAGACTCTTCCTTCCTCCAACACTGTAATCCTTCCCGATCAAGCCCGACCGCAACCAGACTGTTAGCAACCGCATTTCCTTCTTTGTAGACATGCTGAATGGTGAACTCTTGAAGTCTGGTAAGAAGAGAGCGAATGTATTCAATTACCCCTTGAAAGGACCAGCCAACAACCATCGTGCCTTTCGTGGCTTCCACAATCAACTATGAGTCACCCTCAATTTCCATGGACTTAACGTCGATTAATAAGACAACTTTGAGGCCCCAGAGGAGGGCCATACTTTCTGCCTGATTACAAGTGTGATCTTTCAAGTTCATTGAGTAGGAAGAAACTAAGCAACCATTATGGTCTTGGATGACAGCACCCCCCGCAACCTTTCTAGCTTTGACTGCCCCATCAAAATTTAGTTTAAAGCAGGGTGGTTTTGGAGTTTTCCACTTCGTGTTGCTCCTGGAAATCTTCTTGGAGTTATCAAACTTCTGGAAGTCACTAGGAAACTTCCAAATATTAGCTATATTTTTATCCCAACCCATAGGAGGGCAATTGGGGGTTTTCCACTGGCAAACCGAAATGTTATCAAGAAGGAGTTTATTAATGATTATCAACAAACTATCCACACTGTTCTCCTTCTCTCTGAAAACCCTGTTGTTCCTTTCTTTCCATAGACACCAACAAATGTGAGGAGGAATAAGTTGCCAAAGTTGCATGATTAAAGGGTGTTTAGAGGGGCACCTCCAATTAAGGACGAATTGATGGATATTTCTAGCAAAAACCCAATGGATGTTGAGCTTTTGTAAGACATTCTGCCAAACTTGGGAGGCAAATTGACAGTGGATAAAGAGATGGGAAATTGTCTCATCCTCCGACTTACAGAGGGTGCACCAGTTGGGAAATTGAAAGCCTCTTTTGACAAGGTTATCAATAGTTAAAATTTTACCATGAATGGAGGCCCACCAAAAGAAGTTGATTTTGGGGATGAGCTGAGAGTTCCACACCTTCTTCCAGCAATACACATCACCATCAAACTTTAGCAACAAATGGTAAGCAAACTTGACAGAGAAAGCCCCTAACTGATTCTTAGTCCAGAAAACCCTGTCCTCCCTAGGAAAGAGAGGAAGTCTTGTCTTGTTTAAAAGAACCTGAAGCTCAACAACCTTAGGGAGGAGGTCAGGTCTATCCAAGAATCTATATGAATGAATGTTATTTATGTTGCTTGAACGAATTATTACACATATCTATATGAAATTGTTTTTCATTTTAGATTGATAAGGAAAATGTCATTTGTGTAAATTTATGAAAGTTAATATTTCTATTATAGAATTTATTCAATGATGTTAAATTATAATATTATAGAGATAAAAGCACTTTGTGATATTATCTAGTATAATTAATGATAAATTAGAAAATAGTAATCAAATGTAGATAAATATCAACTAGCTGAGATTAATAATAAATAAAGTAAATGAGAAGGTTAAGGGTTCTTAGGTCTATATATTGATAAAAAATTGTCAATGTAACAACAAAAATCTAGAGTGCAATAAAGATGAATTCAAAGAAATACAACTCCTACTCTAAATCTAGCTACTATTTTTAATAGAATGAAAAAAGAGACATAAACACAATAGAAAAATAATAAATTCTTACCACATGCAGACCTTTTATACCTTGGATGTGCTCTTGAATGCTTAATGAATAGGTGAGTTTCTCTTGGATTCATCAAAGTAACAACATATACCCACATAAGGAGATTCTTTTTTTATATGATTGGCTTTGTGATGGATTTATAAAACCATGAATGATGGAATGGAGGGTTGAGATTTTTCCTCAATATAGAGGGCTAAGATTTATTGGGAGGAAGTTAACTTTGTGATTCGTGAGAAATGGAGGTAAGGTGGTGGTAATACAAAGGGCTAAGACTAAGTGACTTAGATGATGAATGACATGCAAAATTTATTTGGATTTTCTCTTGCCATTTGATTGGTGAAAAAGAGGTGGCTATTTGGATGACCATTATTTAGTTGACTTTAATGAATGATTAGGATGCAAAGTTGAATTGGCTTTGGTCTGAGATTTTCAAAATGTTTATATGGGTGACATGATTTTTAGAATATGAAATGGATAATTTTTTTAAATGACAAGGTGCATGGATATGACATTAGTCTAATTAATTAATTAATTAGTGGAAAGGGATTAGTCTAAGTAATTAAATGATTAATGATAAGAATTAATCTACTTAATTAAATAAATGTGATTTATTTAATGTATTTGATCAACTAGTGAAGGAATGATGTCGAATTAATGATGGGATTGATAGTGTTAGCTTAAAATGTGGAAGAAAATTTTAAGTGTACATTTTCCCCCTTTTTGAAATAACATCATAACTAAAAGAAGTGGTGTCATTTCAAAGAAAATAAATATAAGCACTTGATGAAGAGAAATCAATTGCAAGATGCCCCAAGCTGCATTTGAAAGAAGTGGAGTTAGAAAGTGGGTTAAGGGTGCCCCTTCAAGAGAGAAGGTGGGGTTATGGGGCCTAGGTGGTCTCTTCGGAGGAGAATTAGGGCGTAAGGGATAAAAAATGGAGGGAAATTATGAAAATAGGGGAAAGAAAATAAATAGGGGAGGGAATGTTTTTATTATTTTGACCCTTAAAAATGGTGAGCAAGAGCTTTAAGTGGAGAGAGTCTCAGAGAAAAATGGAGCAATTAGTAGTTCACAAGCATTGTAGTGAATGGGTTAATGAGTATAGGTGATGAGATAATACTATACTATCGATGAGTGATATTTTTGAATGTTGAAATTTGCATCTATGATTCACTTATGAGGGGTAAAGTTAGGCTGACATATAATCATATGTTGAGTTCATCTCTTATCATTTTCATGGGAAGTCAAAGAATTTGTGCCCTGTGGCATGGTGTTTTTACATTGGGGCATTTCCCCCTATTGTGAGTCATTTTCATGCAAGGTTAAAAAAAATATGATTTTAGCGTGATGTTTTTACATTGAAGTGTTTCTACCCTATAGCATAGTGTTTGCACAAATATAGTAATGTTTGTTCCTTGAAGTCCAATGCTTGTAATATTAGTAAGAAGAAGAGTTTTAACATATTTTTTTATGATTATAGGAGTGAATATTAGAATTGTTGACATTGGAGAGTTAGTCGATGAAGATCATGTTGACTACATACTTTTGATGATGCTAAGTGGGGGCTCTTAGAGGTAGTGTGATTGCACCATGTGGCCTAGATGTTAGAGATCCATGTAGATCAAGAGATTCTAACAACATTGGTGGATCAATGACAATCCAAGATGAGTGTTCATTCCATCTCCTAATAAGTGATGCGATATTTACATAGGATGATATGTGGCAGATTCTCCACATCCTAATTTGATGGGAGATTGTATACTAGCGGGATTAAACATTACAACAATTGTTATAAAGGTTATTGGGGAGGATGAATATACCATTATAGGAACTAGTGTTGACACAGGGATTTAATGGAGGAGCTACCTCTTGTGCTTATGGATCTTATCAATGGAATGCTACTAGATGAAAATACATGCCTATACTTTATGATGGTATTGGTGAGAGTGTGGAAAACATGCTAGAGGGAGTAGTTAGGTTTGCATGGATGTCTTGTGTGTTAGTGCAACTATATCAATATTTACACTTGGTGGTATATAGAGGTAGGTTCATCCTTGCATTATTAACACTATTATAGATATGGATGTGAGAGGATATATTATAATGAGATAGCCAAAGGTTGTGTGGGATAACTATAGAGTGGGAGAGCCATATGTGTATGGATGTTGGGTGTTGTGGGGTAGTCCACAACAATATTTGGGAGACACCCAATACCATAATTGTAATTTGGACAAGATGCAACCATAAGACATCACCTAGAGACCTTACATAAAAGTGGAGAACTTGGAGGAGGATAAGGATTTTGTTCATATACATAATCAATATGCTAAATTGTTAGTTATCAAGATTAATTTATGAGAGGAACTAATTTGATAGAGTGTTAAGGTAGTTTGGTATATAGTAGGGAATTCTAATAGAGCCTCATGTTTTTGCATAATTACACAAGAGAAAGAGTAGTGGGGGCCACTGGTGGATCATCTAGTGGTAGTGAACAACTAGGTAGAATTGCAACAAGTGGCATAAGAATACTAAGAGGGTGTGGTTGATGTGGGAGTTGTGGTAGGATATGATGTATGGTGGGATTAATTGAGGCCTATGAGAGATGATATTAACTACAAGGTGAGAGTGGTCATGAAAACATCTACAAAGGAGGAGTGGAGGGAGAGCATTGATGGTGGTGGTAGTGTTCATTGTAGCAGTAATATCAAGTGATGGAGGCAAAGGTGAGAGAGATGGAAATGGAGGAGAGGGGTCAATGGATATTAAGGTGTAGGAGGCGGATATAAGTGTAGGTATGGGGCCATTTGGGCCAACAAGTATAAGATTGGTAGGGCCATCAAGTGCAAGTTATATCAAATAGGTGACACCCTATAAATCCTAGGTTGAGAGATTAAAGCTTAGGATAATAAGAAATCTCATTTGTAGTGGTAGAGAGATGGTTTCCAAATCAAGTGAGATAGCTTCTAGGTATAGCTCAAGACAACATAGGTAGAGCATGATGGATTGCACATGCACAATTGACTATATCTCAAGCTCAGGTGATTGTAGTGTAAGTGAAGAGGGATAGGGGTAGGTGAATGTGTAGAGGTTGCATCAAAAGCTCAGGACACAACCAAAGTGTTACATGGACCATTGGGGATGTCATAGGCCTTTATATATTTATAGATGACTATGAGGGAGGCACAAAGGGGCATGAGAGAGACTCAATATTACATGAGTCTCTATGAATTGGTCATACTTGTAGCATAGCTAGATGCCTTTATACTTGAATAAAACTAGCTTGATAGGGTCAAGTGTTGTATACGTAGGGATGGGGCCACCTTTTATAAGGCCACCATCACCACTAATAGGACCGCCACTAGGGGAGAGCACAAGTGATATAACTAGCCAAATTAGAGATAGGGATAGACATATATATAGGTCACTATGAGCATTATTCACAATGTAAATGATGATGCCATATGCCATTTTTATACATAATGTATATGGTATATATTTTGAGAAACAATGATGTACATACATTTGACATGTATATATGACTTTAAACTTTTAGTGTGATATCATTTATACTTAGATGGTTGGATGATGTATCATTTATTATTAATATTATGTGATGATTATGAATGCTTATATCATGATTATGAATGCTTATGTTTATTTCTTATGTGGGCATATTACTTTTTATGACTCATATATTTATGATGACAAACATGGATTATGGCTTGATAGTTACTCCTAATTTTGTATGTTGATATAATGACATGATGGTAGTTAGATGTATGAAAATTAGGAAATGATTTTAGTAAATGGATGAATGCTAATAGATGTGATGATGTATGGATAATTATATACATTTGTTGACATTTTATGTCATGTTGATGATTGGAATACACTAAGAATCTTTGAAGAGATTATAATGTGCTGAGAAACTACTTAACTATAACATAGAATAGGATGCCCATGATATAAAGATTAAGATGAAATTGTGCCACATGCATTAAGGGATAACTCAAGAAATACAAGTGGAAGAAACAAATAATAAAAATAATAATAAAAAAATACAAAATAAGATAAGATGCCCCAACAAGAATATATGTAAGACACAACATGGTATGATGAACCATGGTGGCCTTGATGGAATATGTTGGGGTTGACAACAAAAGAAACATTGATAGGAAAAAATATAGAACAAATCCTCTTATTGATTAGTGGATCAAAGCATTGGGTTTCCTAATAGTGATTTAAAGATGTTGGTATGTCATGAAAACGTGATATACCTAGTTAAATTTGAATAAAGATTCCTTTGGAGATCATTGAATAATCTTGTACATGATATAAATAGATTTGATTAGCAATGGATTATTTTACTAAGTCGGTTGATGTTATTCCCACTAGAAGAGTTACTAGTAAGGTGGTAATTAATTTCATAATGGATCATATTATAACTATATTTGGTATTCTTAATAAAAGTAAATTAGATAATGCAATGTGGTTTAGGTCTATTAACTTAATTAAATCTCATTTTGAGAATGAAATTGTGATATCTCATTTATCTCTATATCATCCATATGGGAATGGACATGCTAAATCAAGAAATAAATAATTGATGAAGGTTGAATTAAAAGAATGCTTGGTTAGAATAAGAAAGCATGAGATTCTAAGATTAGGTTTGCAACATGGGAAAATAGGATTACTCCCAAGAAGTCTATTGGTAAATCACCTTTTGATTTGGTATATGGAGTTGATGTTATTTTTCTGATTAACAATTTATTACATGTTTATAAGTTCATACATTGGGACAAATGAAGAGACAGATAATGCCATGCCATGCAAAATTAATCAATTGATTGATAAATCATTTTCATTTGTAATGGTTGAGATTTTCTAAAGAAAAAATTGTAAAGAGAAACTTAGTTGAATATTGTAACATGTTTTCCTGAAAAATAATAAAGTCTATAATTTTGTTTTAGTGTATGTTACATCTAGTTTGTTCTATGATAATGACATGAATACATGCTTATGAATCCTATTATATCTTGCACTAAACTACATGTTCTTATAAAAATGTAAATTCTCAAGGAGAGTAGAAAATTTCAGCCTACACATTTGTTATAGGGTTTGAGGGTTTGATTAGTTCATCTTCAAGGAGGGTGATCAATACTTTCAAGTAGCAATTGGGGTGTGTAGTATTCATAAAGGATTAGTAAGAAAGATCCAATTCAATAAGTGAACAATTAGGATTTATATTATTGTAAGGTAATCATAGATTATTTTTAAACCTAAAGATTAAATGTTAGTATAATATTCATATTGGAATAAGCTTTAGACTTTGTTATACTAAGAAATAGGCATTGATATTCTCTAGTATCCTTATCCATTCACATAATTATAAAATGAAGAATCACACTTCAATGTTGTATATTAGTTTATATATGTTTGATAGGCTCATACCTACCCTTTAAAGGTACAAGGAAATTAATATCGTGAAATTATTTTCAAACCCTTGTTATATTTGCATGAACTATTTATCTACCCTTTTCACTACGATAAACCCATTATTCTATAGATATCTAATGTTTTTATTAGGTCCACCTTCCTAGGCTTTGTAAATTGTAAAGTGTAGGAGAGAGTCACATATCTCTTGTTTTTTGGCACAACATCTTAGTTTTTTTTCTTTTTCTTTCATTTTTTTATCATAGGGATTTGCATCTACTTAGAAATAACTAATAGTAGGTTGGAGAACCAACAAATCATACACATTGCAATCATAATAAATAAATGATGCATAAGCATTAATTTAATCAATGACAAAACACACACAAGAGGATGGTGAAAAACAATAACATCAAGCAACAAGAATGGTGATCTAACAACACTCACATAAATATTAGGTACCAACAATCCAAAGAACAATGGAACAATACTAGTAGACATGGACATAGAGTGTCATCATAATAGTTTTCAAACTTCAAGTATGTTGAGAAGTATAACACCAACATAAATGGGCTTCTCAATGACAATCATTGAATCAACCTTATCATAATATATGTTATTCCTCTTCATGCATTTTACAAGGGTATGGCCAAATTTTGAATAGTGAAGAGGGTTCTACTTTACTCCTAACTCTAGAGTTCAATCCTAGTCCAAAAATATAAAAAATGACCAATAATATCATGACATACAAAATGAGGCTTAAAATCATGAAACACAAATCCAAAAGGTAGGAAATCACATTCCCACAATGATATATTTTATCCCAAAATATAGAAAGTTTTCACACGTCCTAAAATCCAAAATTCACATTTCTACAATTTCAAGAATCATGCAAAAAGCTCACTCGTTATTAATAAGCTTCAAAATTTCTTGAATTTTAAAAAATAAAATAAAAAAGCAAGAATACCCTTATGAGTCTATGAAGTACAACTACACACTTTTGATATCACATAAGGTTTTGAATTTTTTTGCTAGAGTAACAACACTAAATTAAAAACTCCAAAAAATAGAGTTAAATGAATTGCATGATAATTTAATTTAAGATTCTTGGTCAATCACAACCTGGAAATTAAAATACAATAACCACTTAGTGTGGGAATGGTCAAATCAATAATCCAACAAGCATGTGCATAATTTAAATGGATGAATACCTTTGTTTTTCCAAGCACACTCTTAAGGAAATTTGGAGTCCCGAGACATTCCTTGCACACACACAAGCAACTAGTAATCTTTACTAAGATCTACTCTCACAAAGTATTTAGTGATCCTCAAGCAACCACAAGAAAATTCTTTAACAAGAAATTTTCAAAACAACTAAAGGAGAATAGGAAAATAAAGAAAAATGCATAAGTGTTTCTAAAACTCTTCCCTTTTCTTTTTTCGTTCCAAAAATCCCTAAACTCAAGTTGACATTTTTTTCCCCTTCTTAACTCAACAAGTTATTATTAAAAGGTTATATTGCAACTTTAGATATTTTCAAAAGATATTTACAAGATATTTCACTAACACTTTTTTTTTAAACCGCTCTTAATAAAATACCTTTAAAATGATTAACATAACAATTTTACACAATTAACCAATGCATTTAATTTTCACATAATTTATTTTAAATTATTGCATTTTCTAAATTTTCTCAATATTAAGAGGAATAAGATCCTTTTCATGAAGGAAATTAAAGAACTAACTCTTTCAATCATAGGAATGAGTTTTCTATAGTCCATGAAGATAATAATAAGAGTTTTTGAATTCAATTGTGTATTTTTTTTTATTGATGTTTCAAATTGCACTTAGTAATCCGTCATCAAAATGGGAAGTGAAATGATAGTTGGATTGCAAGCTTAGCTCTTCATAAATAGGTTGCAATGATAGGAAAGTGAAGATGAAGTAGGAAAAAGAAAGAAGAAAGAGAGGAAACTAAGGAAAAGAAAAAGAAAAAGAAAAAGAAAACAATATTCTCTAATTAGTGGGAGAATATTTGGAGCTCCTTACAAACTTGCAACATTAGTCTCACCATCACAGAGTATCAACAACACGGTTGTAACAATCAAAATATGGACTAAAACCACCATGGAATGAGCCCAACCCCACACATCATAAGCAAGCATTATATGTCCTCCCTTGAGTCTTTATAATTAAAAATGAGAAACTAATTGACAAATTAGAAGATCAAACAACAAAAATCTTTTGTATTCCATATTATACTTGAGATTTGGAAAAATTGTTGGTTTTGCTAGGGATGACCATCCATTTGCTAGTGTGAATATGTATTTGTCAAGGTGATAACATGTTTTTCATAGTAGCTGGTGAATTCATCGCCTATACAAATAGACAAATTTGTAAAAAGAGATTTTATAGATCATTTTGAGGTTTACAAATTTTATCAAAGACTTCTAAAGATGTCATACAACATCAATGGTCATCCTCAAACATCTTCATAGCTCCTTTTTGGAAAACAACCCACCAAGAATGATGGACTCCATCCTCTAGCTCCTCTCAACAATCCAATGAACATGAAACACCATGACTCTAATGGTCCAAAAAGTTGACTTGTTTTTTGGATCTCCTAAACACTCCTTCATCTTTGAAACGCCTAGGGCATCCTCCATTATTGCTATGTAGACATCTCCATTGTCACAAGTCTATAAACTAGCACCAGAAGGTCACACACCTAGAAAATTTCAACTACTTTAAACTCAAACATATTATAAGGGGCTAGACTGAGGAAAGCTCCTAAATGTGCCATTGACACACCCTTTTCCCTTAATTTTAGATATGACAAATTCTACAACCACCAAGATAAGCGTTAATAGTTATAGTTCTTTTTTGTTAGTAAGTACAATGGACTTGGGAGTATAGAACAATAACACACCCTTAAAAGAACACAAGTGTGCTTAGAGAACACTATCACACCACACAAGATAATAATGAGCCCAAAAGACACTAACACCACAAGGGACACTACTGACTATTGTGCTTTCAAAAACTAATTTCAATCCTTCAATACCTTTGTTTTCTCCTTAACTAACTACAACTTTAATAATCTTTGAATTCAACAAGCTATCTCTAACTCTATCCTCTTTCCCTTTTTAATGCCAGCGCAACTTCTACTCTCACATCTATTTACTTGATTAAATCTCAAACATAAAAATTACTCATATTTTTAACTTAAATTAAATTATTAAATATATACATATAATTTTAATAATTAAACATAAACATTTCACTTTCATTTGAAATCAGATTATTAGATTGGATAACCACAACCTCAGTAATTAAAAAAGAAACAGTTAATTTTAGTTACAGTACCATGAATAGTGCATGGACCTAAAATGAAATTTTATTCTAGAGTAAGAATCCCGAAATTCTTCGAACAACGACTTCCCGAGGAAAAAACATGGAAAAAAACAACAAATGAAAATTAAGTTTAGCGATACGGAACGAAATGCAGAGCCCAAAACTCCATGAAAAATCATATCAAGTTAGGGCTAGTAGTTAGTAGTGGTGGGCCATTTGCACGCGTCTAGTTACTGTTGGTCACGCTGATTCACGCGGAACGAATAAAAAAAAGCGAAAAGTAGTTGTCTTCTCGTCAACCATCAGGGGGAGATGAGATGATTAAACACCTAATCCGCGTGCCGGTAACGCGGTCAGTTATTCCCGTAAGTGGCGCCGTGTTTTTTCTGGTAATAAACAAAATTTACAGCCCTACGGTTAACCGGTCACGCAATAAAACAGGACGAAGTCCACGAAGAAGAACGCCCTGCCTGGTTTTGTTCCGGATATCCTTTTGTTTTGGCTCTTAAGATAGAAATATTTCATGTAGTTAGGTTTCTATAATCTCTGTGTGCTCTGCCAAGAGAAAGATTAGATGAGGAATCTGAAGGGGTGAAGAGATTCAGAAAAAAATGGCTTTGTGTACTCTGCAACAGCGACTGTGGATGAAGGTTTCAAAGATTGGACATGTGGCTTTGATGGGTGGAAACCATACCGCTGCAAGATTTTGCTCTCGATAACAAATACGGACGGTTTTTTTGTGTTTGATCAGGTTCAAGATTTATTCGTTTGCTTTATTCTTTGTAAAAAGATTCAATATTTTGTATAGACGGTGGAGTGATTGGGTTTGAGGAAGGGGTCTGGAGAGGGATACAATAAAATCTGCGGTGACATGGAGGCCAAGGAAAATAGCAGTAGTTTGGGAAAAGGTCATAGGAGGAGTTTGGTGATTCGGGTTCTGCTGTTTGCAATGGCAGTTACACTCCTGAGATTTGTTTATGTGATGGTGGAGGAAGGGGTCTGCGATGAGGGGCAGAGCTATTGTTTTCTGGATTTGAATCCACTGGGCGTTGTAAAAAAGCCCCTGAAAATGCCTCGTCAGGCGTTCAAATCCTGTGAAGAGTATATTCAATTGCAGCTGAATAAGACGGTGAATCCGGAGCTGCAAAGGCTGTGGACGACAAAGGAATGGAGGCAAAAGGTGGATGAGTTTTCTGTCTTCTTTCAGGGTTTTGTGGAGGAGGGCCTGCTGAAGCATGAGAACAAGGCTCTCTGTGTAGGAGCGAAGGAAGGTCAACAGGTGCTTGCTTTGAGAGAGATTGGGGTTTCTGACGCGGTGGGGATCGATCCCGTGCCCTCTCCGCCGCTTGTAATGGAGGGCGATTTTCACAACCAGCCTTTTGAAGATAATACGTTTGATTTTGTGTATTCCGATGTCTTTGACAGCTCTGCGAAATTCGCCTTGGAAATTTCACGCATGTTGAAGCCAGAAGGCATCGCGGTTCTCCGCATGCATGAGATGTATAATATTGATTCTTTGATTCTTTCATTGTTTAGCAATTTTAGCATCGTTCGTTCTGCAAAGTGGGAGGGATATGCTGAGATTGTGCTGAAGAAAACTGTAAATACTGTTGAGTTTGGAGAAAGGGGAAGATGTTCTGTCAGGGGATGGAAAAAGAGTGTAATGGAGCAGGCGGAGCCGCTTATTGAAACGGAGCCATTGAAGCCCTGGATTACGCTCAAAACAAATGTGAAAAATATAAAGTATCTTCCGACGCTTGCAGACATTGGGAGCAGAAGAAATTATCACTACGTGGATGTTGGCGCACGGTCATATGGGTCCAGCATCGGCAGCTGGTTCAAAAAAAGGTATCCAAAGCAAAACAAGACTTTCAATGTTTACGCAATTGAAGCAGACGAGTCCTTCTATGGGGATTACCAGAAGAGAAAGGGGGTTAAGCTTCTGCCCTATGCAGCCTGGGTGAGAAACGAGAGCCTGAGTTTTGAGATCAACAGGGATGCTGGCAGCACCATTGAGTCAAAAGGAATGGGCAGAATCCAGCCTAGCAACAGCGGCAGCAACAAAAATACTACTGCAGGCAACAAAAGTGTTAAAATAGTCCAGGGTTTCGATTTTGCGGAGTGGCTGAAATACACTGTTTCTGCGGACGATTTTGTTGTCATGAAGATGGACGTGGAGGGCACCGAGTTCGATCTGCTGCCGAGGCTAATGGAAACAGGGGCTATTTGTTTGATTGACGAGCTGTTTCTTGAGTGTCACTATAATCGGTGGCAGAAATGCTGCCCTGAAAGGAGTCCAAAATATCAGAAAAGTTATGGGGAATGTTTGGATTTGTTTAATTCGCTCAGGAGTAACGGAGTGCTCGTACATCAATGGTGGTGACTGATTAGGATATTTGCAGTACGTCAAACAGAATGTGCCTAATTGCTACCCGTAAACTCTCTTCTCTTGATACCTAATGTTTTTCCTTGATGGTAAAATTCCACTTTTATTTCTCAGTATTTTTTGCTGGTCGATAAAAATGTAATTGGACATTATGTCCCAATATAGTAGAAGACATTGTTGCTCTTGGTTCTTAACTGTTTTGGATCATTCCGGAATTTCTTCTGTTTTTGTGCATGATTTCCTGTATTGCTTTTCGGGAAGAATATGAGTTAAAAAACTGCAAACTAATCTTGGACCTATTTCTTGGGCTGCATGGAGTCAATTTCAGTTTGTCTTATCGTGATATCAAGCGTGGAATTGAGGTGTCAACAGACAGATTGGCTGTGCAGTCCATTGGATTCTCAACCAAAAACGTGTGCTGTTTCGCCTGTGTATGGATGGCATTTAGTGGGGACCAAGTTAATGTTTATCTATCAGACGTGGTTGAGTAGATTTGTTCGTTGGCGGCGAAGCGCTTCAATCTCACTCGCTCTTCACAACTGAAGTTTTATTACAAATGAAGGAACCGGTCCCATGCATTGTGGTTTTATGTTATGGATTTCTATTTTGGAAAATAGGGGTTTTAATTTTTAAGTAATTTGATTTTCAACAGCTGTTTGTAGAGTGGGTTATGATGTTGGAATGTAGGCTAATAATACTTCAATTTAAAAAAAATCTTAATGAAATTTATAAGATTATAAGATAAACTTTAGGAACATCTAATATATATTTTTCACAAGGAGTTAGATAAGAGAATTAGTGTATTTTAAAGAATTCAAATTAGTGCATTTTAAAGCATTATTGGGAGAATTATTGGGAGAATTAGTGTATTTTAAAGAATTCAAATTAGTTCATTTTAAAGCATTATTGGGAGAATTAGTGTATTTTAAAGAATTCAAATTAGTGCATTTTAAAGCATTATTGGGATTTAATGTATAAGGTTTTCCTTTCCTCGTTTCTATGATTATAAACAGCAAAAAAATCTATAATTTTTGGGAGTAAAACAAAAGTTATTTGATATTTAATTGAAAAAAAACAATAGAACTTTCGTTTATGCAACTTATTAGCGTATGGAATGTGTGTAAACACCAATTTTGGTTCAATAAAATATAATAAAATATAAAAATCATAATGACATCTTCGGTAACGTTAAATATCTCTTTCTTCCAAGATTACGAGGGACATGATGTCAAATTTTCGAGACTTCAGAGGAAGAAAGTTAGTCAGGTGCGTCTCAAAATTTACTTGGATAATATTTGAGGTATTTTGAATACGAAGAAATTCGCGATATAATTGAAATATATAGGATTTTTAATTGTTTTCTTTGACTATTTTCTCACATCTGAATGAGTTTACGTAGTCAAAGGCCTAGTTACTAGGGCCTCTCCAAAATCTATATCTTTGGTGTAAAAGGGGAAGCTTTTTGTAGGTGTTCAACGGCTAGAGTTGAATGGAAGAGTCTGACACATTTGATAGTGGCTGCAGCTTTAATGACGCGGACGCGCCTTGTTGTGGTATATGAATAATGTCGAATTAAGGCCCGGTCTTGGAACGCTGTACAACAAAATGTCTCTTTCCACGCGTCACTTGTTACGAAGCTTGCGTGATGACAGAGGCCATGGAATCCTGTCATTATATGTTGACGTGGAGTTTGTTAAAATGGCAACCCTAGGTTTGTAGTTGATGGGACAGTTGGATTTTGTAATGTAGGGCGAGGAATCCAGCTGTGAGATATGGACGGTGATTGCTTGACTGAAAATGGTTTGCCGTGACTCGCCTTCTCTTAATTAAATATAAGGGGCCCACTGAAATGTAAGTAATTAAATGTTGGTGGGCCCATCAAAAGTATTTTTGGGTGCAACTTGTGAGTCGATGAAGAAAGACGGGATTCGGGACTTTTCCAGAATTTTTATTTTTTATTTTTTAATTTAATTTGAGGGAATTTTGTGAATTTTGGTAGTTTCTTTTATGGAACCATTGTGCAGACTAAGTTTCCTTCACCAATTATAGTAACGATACGAATAATTAGTATAAGATCCCATTCTCGTATGAAGTACAAGCACAATAACTTTATCCACTTTTGAGCCATATCGTCCACCTTGTTTAGTTTCTTTTATTAATATATATATATAGATAGAATGAAGTAAAAAAATAATTAAATAGGTAAGGTAGCCAAGCATTTGTCAATAAAAATCTAATAACAATATATCAATTCATATTCATAACGTTGAAGACAAAGATTGAAACAAGAACAATTCTAAAGGAGCATAACTCATCTACAAAATAGGAGAATCAAATTTTGAATTTCAACATTCATTGTAGCTATTTTCAACATAGACTATGATTTAAGAGATTGTTAATCTTCACATGTTCTTTAGGACCCCCTTGCAATTGTGAGCATATCAAAGTAAAATCTTCGCATTTTTGTTTCTTGGTGAACAATATGATTCAAAAAAACAACCAAGCATATACTTCTCCATATGTTAAGAACTATAATTTGCCTCATAGAATCAACAACAATATTCTTTTGAAGGCCTAAGCACAAAATAACTTCTTTCCAACATAAAACATGAACAAAAATAACAGGGAGATAATTAAAAACAACATTCCACTTTTTTTTTTAATCCACACATAGTCCTAAAAAATGTGTTTCAAACTTTCACTATGTTGACAAAATGGGCATTTATCTAATCAAACCATCACACATCTAAACTTGTCACCCACAAATAGGTTGAAATGTGAATATTTCCAAACTAGAATATGGGCATTAACCTCAACCTTAGACCACCAAATTTGAGCAATCAACTTTTTCCAAATCTTTTATTGGAATCTACATTTCCACTTTTGATTAAATCTAGGATTTAAAAGTAAAGTAGGCAAGAGACATAAATAAACCTTTTTTAAAGGAAAGTAGCCAAACTGATGATTAGACAACCACCACCAATCCTTGAACAAATTATATTGCAATGGAATGCAAGCTTCATAACAAGGTCTATAGGAACCAAAGATTTCACAAAAATGACAAACCCCTTAACTTGTTGTTTAATCCAAACTTGTTCTTAATATTTTGCCAGCTATGCCACTCCAATATATTAAAATCCCACAAGTCCCCAAATTGTCAAAACTCCTTTATTGAATAAATAGAAACACATTTTTGAAAGGCAACAACAAGAGGTTGACCTTGATATTGGATCAATCTGTTCCACCAAATAGATGTGGGCCCAAAATTGAACTCATATTATAGTGATTAATTTTTCCAACTCAAGAATTTACACACTTGTTGCCAAGACTTCCATATAGACTATAAATGAAATTAAGCTTTAACATGAAAGAAATGAGCCAACAAAATTTTATCTAATCACCTGACATGTTGCCACTTCTTTTTTACTAGGGCTTGGATAATACGATGACGAATCAAGTTTTTCCAAGGCTTTTCTCCATCAATAGCTCTAATTATCCATTTCACTGCCAAACAAACCCCTTGAGTTTTGGGATCTAATAGGCCTAACCCACCTTTAGCTCTAGGTTAGATATGATGTAACTAAGAAGTATACTTGAAACCAACATTACAACTCCAATTATTTCATAAAAAGTGGCGAACAATTTTAATAAGGCCATCATAACCTTTTTTAGAAGACATCTATCAAGAGGAGTAATACACATGTGATGCTAAAAATATATAATTCATAACTTGAATCTTGCTAGCTAGAGATAATTTGTTTTCCCAAGTGCAAAGTTTGATTTTCACTTTATTAAGAAACTACTTCCACATATTAGGAAAGAAAACACCCAACCCAAAGGGAATGCTCAGGTAAAGGGAAGTCTACACATGTTTGATTTGTTTTCATTCTTTAGGAATTCAATGAGGAATTGGATCCACTTGTATCATGAAAAATTCAATTTTATGATAAGCTAACTTAGAAATAGAAAACTAAAGATCAAGGACATCCATAGCATTAATAATCTCCTCTTAAAAATTTTGAAGAAAAAGCATGCTATCGTCAATGAAATGAGAATTAATTGCAACCATATTGAGGATGGAAATATCCTTGATCTTGTTCATTTGATTATACTTTTACAATAGATAACCAAGGGAATCAACAATAAGAACATAAAGAAAAGGAGACAAAGGACAACCTTACTTGACTGAGCATTGTAAAGGGAATGCGTTTGACATATCTTTATTTATTATCAACTAAGAATTGACATCTTTAAACAACATTTGAACATGATGACATAAATTGGGACCAAAACCCAACCATTGTAACATCTTGAGAATAAAGCTCCATCACATTCTATCATAAGCTTTATCGAAATCCAACTTGACAAGGATAGAATTTTGACCTGATTGTTGAGCCCATTCTATAGTTTCTCATGGAAGGATAATATTATTGAGAATGAATCTCCCACCAAGGAACCTTGTTTGTTTTGTCTTGACAATATCTTTCACTACAAGTTTAATCCTTGTAGCTATTGTTTTAGCAATAATTTGTAAGAGGTATTAAGTAATGTAATAGGATGCCAACTGAACATAGTGTTCATTTTCCCTTTTGGAATGAGTTTGATAAGGCCCCTATTAATATTCAACCCTAATGAACCTAGCTCCAAAGCCTCCAAATATAACAAATAAAAATCATCTTTAATATATTACCACATAGTTTGAGAAAGTTTCATTGAAAGCCCATCAATCCCAAGAATTTTAGTAGCAACCAAATAAAAAATCATGTTCTAAGTCTTCAATGGAAATATTATGATGTAAAAATTGACTATAATCGACATTCAATTTATGGGGATATGATCTTTAATAATATATTTCAAATTTGGTTGAGCATCTTGCCAATGTGAATCTTCTTTAAAGAGATTCTCATAATAATTTTGAAATAATTTTTTTTATCTCTTTTAGCTTTGCATGAACATGACCATTTCCATCTTGAATAGCTCCAATATACTCCTTATGTTTAAATTTAAAAAAATTGAATAAGTATTTAGAACCCATATTACCCACCTTAGTCTAATGTAGTATAGTCTTGATTTTAGCTCCTTTTCCCCTACAATTATCCATTTTCTAAACTTGAGCTTCTAAAGAGGCCATAGAAGTTTGTATATTAATATCATTTAGCTTTACATTTAAATTTCTTGTTATGTTCAAGCTTCCGTTTGATACATTCTTGTTTAAATTTTCATTTCCAAGCCATTCTCCTTCCAAAGGAATGTAGAAATTCAACACGTTATGAGATAGCATAGTGCCACCATTCCCTATGATAATCCCATTCATTTGGCTTGGGAATAGACTTCCAAAGGCCCACTAAAGTTTCCACATAGGAGATATTTTTAAAATGTGAATTATTAAGCTTGTATGGTAACCTAGAGTCCTTTTGATGTTATTAGTCCTTGTGATAGAACAAATGATAAGGTAATGATCTGAGAGAGTAGAAGAGTAACATTCTCTTGCACAATGACCAAAGGAGTCTTGAACAACTTGAAGATTATGGGATATGTAAAATCTATCAAGTCTACTAAGATTTTTGTCCTCCCCAAATTTGTAGTTAGACCAAGTGAACCAATTATTGTCATGATTGAAACTTTTGGCGTGGATAGGATCTATAACACCAACAATATTACAACATTATAACCATTTATCAAATTCTTCATTTCTCAACTTGGTATGGTTGGGCTAGCTATGATTATTTTGATGTTACACCATATTAAAGTCACCTCCCATATAACTCATTTATATCTTTTATAAAATTTAATGCATACAGAGCATAAACCAATGGGTTGTCAATTGATAAAAGGGACCACACACAACCATGTGATGGGTCCTCTTATACACTCATGAAGAAAAACCAATGATATAGCCCTTGTCCTACCTTCTATATGCAATGTGTAAGCCCCAACCAATGTCTAGTAAACTTGGTGATATTCACAGAATTCAGAGGGGGTACCTAATTGAACAGTCCACTAAACTGTTGTAAAGACTCCATTTAATTATCAACCAAGGCTAATGTAAGCTTGTGATGATGTTGGCACTGTATGTACATCCAGAGACTCTACACTACCTATATCATCCTAGTATAGGTGTTTACACATGTGGGAAAAATGTAAACTACAAAATAGTAAAAAGAATTGAATCTAGAACTATTGCTACAGGTACTTACAACTAAAGATTGTGACTAGTTCACTATCAAAACTAAACTATGTAACTAACAAATGCTGCTAAATTTGAATCACTCTGGAGGATAATGCATTGAGACAAACAAAGCATGAAATACAAGACAAGATATTATTCATGATTTCATTCACATTAACAACATGAAGAATTTGATTAAGACAAATACAATAATGAAGGCAACTACTGTAACAAAAAAAATAAATGTGCAAAAATTAAAGTGGGGAACATTTACCTTGAGTGGCCCTTGCTCAAGTGAGTATCTCCATAGGATAAACTCAAATCTAGCTTCTAAAACCAATTAACCATAATAATAATTGAAAACCTCTTCATTGCATAACTCGAGATTTCACAATCAAATAAGAATCTTTAGGGATATCTCATTCATAAAATATAATTAAAAAAGTATTGTTTTGTGTAACAGATGAAAACTATATGAACATATCTATCTACTATATCTGTTATGTTTGTTATTCTCCTCAACCACCGAACCATATATATACATAGGTGTGGGGGAGTCTTATTGAAACAAGGACTCAAAACAAAAATCTAAATGAAAATCACCACTCTTCTATTAAATAGAGTGTGACAAAGCCTACATAACTAAAAACATAATTGAAAAGGTAGAAGAAGTTGATTAGGACTGCAACTCTATTGCAACAGTAAGATAGAAATATGGATTGTGGAAACAATCACGTTGGGTTCCCAATCATAGTAGGTTTCCTCTCCTTCAATATTTTTATTAAATGACATGGTGACTCACAATCATCTTGATAAATAGACACCTCCAATTCTGCAACTGTTGCATTCTTCTTATTTTGGAACTTCCTTTGCATCGCTATTTGAAACTCCTTTAGCTGTGGGTTGTACTTCTTAGTTGCTATGGGCTACAGTCTACTTGCTTTGGCTTCTTGGATGTGAAGTGTTAGTTCACCTAAACATATACACAATACTAATACACATAATTTGAACATAGATATACACTACATTCCATGTACATTCATATGTTTTAACCATGTAATTACTAACATACTATAATCATATTTCCATATACTAAAACCAGGTTCAAGTTGCATGATGATCATAAAAAGATAGTAAAGTTTAGGAATATGTATGAAATGTGTATCTAGAAATGTCTAAAAGTATGTACTAAACAACAAAAAACTAGCTAATAATTGGCCTCATCACAATGTATGAAGAAAGGTAGCATCTCTCCATGTGTTGGATAGAGAAGAAGAAATATGGGGACCATATTTGGCTTCTTGGAGGAAAATAAT
This sequence comes from Sequoia sempervirens, assembly GCA_007258455.2. Taxonomy (NCBI): domain Eukaryota; kingdom Viridiplantae; phylum Streptophyta; class Pinopsida; order Cupressales; family Cupressaceae; genus Sequoia; species Sequoia sempervirens. The sequence continues at coordinate 36,107,493 of VDFB02047144.1, forward strand.
ATAATATTTCAACTTGAAAATTGCATCCTTAACTCCACATTTGCAATGAGGGAGAGGTATCCCTCTTACATTAAAATACGAGATTTTATAATTCATGAAAAACAGGACAGAGAGATTTTCCTCTTTGTGTCAAAGCTTCAAATTGATTAACTAATGGAATAGAATGGTTAGAGGTTTCGTTTCTTTTACAACAGGAGATGAAGATCTTGATCTTTATCTTGTAGACAATGGGGGATAAGAGGAAGCACAGTCCCAAGAAATAAGAATTTGATGAGAAGGTGGGTGGTGGAAACCTTGGGACATACTGGAACCACTTTGATTCTCAATAGACATTAAAGGTTCTTTTATTTTCCTAATAACTTTCCAATCGTCCGTCATCATAGCATCTTTATAAGATGGGCCAGGAATAAAAGAAGGTTTATTAATATTTTGGGTATCAAATGGAGCATTAACATTTTTTATGGTTGAGTATTATACTTAGGCTTTATAACAAGTTGAGGTTAGTTTTTCAACTATTACTGATTGGATGTGATTAAACCTTGGTACTAAACATTTACATTTCTTCTGACATGACACTTTCTTATTAAATGGCCTTCTTGTCGAAAATAAAAATAAGCATTTAGTTTATTTAAATATATCAATGATTGGTAAAACTCAAAACTAGGACCAATAAGTGCTATTTTCAAGTAATTGATTATTTAAATCCATCTCCACATAGACCCTTGGATGCACTCTCAGATTGGAAATTTTTTCTGATTTATTCTTACACCAAAAAATTCTTCCTAGTTGTGAAACTATTTCCTACATGAATGGTCTAAAAGAAATATTTAAAAATGGAATTTCCACCCACATCAGTTAACATGATCTTGAAAGGCCTTTTAGGTGAGAATCCAAAGTCCAAGCTTGCAAATGACATATTTGATCACAAATAAACTAGGTTCCATATTGGAGCACAACTTGAGCATGCTCAATATTTTTAAAGTTGCAGGATACATAGGCTTTTCCTAACTCCCTCAAGGCTTCAATTTCCCAACCCCTGCTTTCCTAGATTATTTTTTCCCATTTGTAAAAATCTTCTTCATAAGGTATTACTCTCGAAAAAATAGAATGACATATCCATGTTGAAATTCAATAATACAATCCATAACATCATCAAACAACATAAATTCTAGGGTTAGGGTTTTACTTGTTTCTTCACCATTTTTTCGTCCATTGCAATGACCTCCTTTTCACCAAAACCTTTTAGTTTGGTTGCACACAATCTTAGCAGATACCTCTTCCTTATCTCTGGTCTCATTCATTTTAACCACACTGCTTTCAAAGTCTTCCTCATTATTTTTCCCCCTCTAGAATTCTTGGCTTCAACCTTTAATCTCATGTTGCATGAACTAGACAACCACTCCTGCCAAAGATAAACTCTAGAGTTTGTTTGCTCTATTCGCTCTTCCACCATTTTCTCCACTCAATTTTATCTTCATCTGAACTTATCTTGATTTCTTAGAAACTTCCAAATTTTCTTAATTTAAATAAATTTTAGTTTTATGTTGTGAGGTATTGAATATATTTTGTGAAACATTTAGATTTCTATATATATGAAAAATGTTAGGCTTCCATTTAATTTTAATGTATTTGTGTATATTTTGGTTTATGTATTTAGTTTTTTTCGCACATATCTATTTTTATTGCTCAATCTAAAATTTATGTGCATACAATTTTAGTTTAAGTGACAAATCTATCTAATTTTGATAATGAATCTAATTTTATTGGACATAGATGCAAATTTATTGCTTGACCCAAGTCATGTATCTATGTGCAAGGTTGTCCTTGTAATTGTGATCTCGCTCCACTTAAATGTAATAGCTAAAATCAAGCGTTTAGTCAACTCAACCCATCTTACACTTTGCTCTTAGACTAACATTGCACAAACATTCATGATTTGGTGTTACATTTATGTATAAAAGGAAATTTATTGCATTCATTCTAATCATCAAAATCTAGAAATATCAACCATCATTTAATATCACAAGTGGATTTAATTATTTATATTTTCTCTCAAATATTCAAATCAAGCAAATAATTTGATCAAACTAATCCTAGTACATGTGAATTAACTAGTGATCAACTGATCATTCTATAATTCATGTGCATTTTGGAAACTTGTTGATTTTGAATGTATTTTTAAATACCACTAGCTTGACAAAAATCCTTAAGAGTGCATTAGAGAATACTAGCATCATACAATTTATTGATGAAAATTCATAAGGTAGAATCTAGGTTGATTTTGTAGTCATAGAACAAGTTCACAACTATAATTTGGACCCATATTTGTGAGGTCGATTTAACACAAATTAAAAAAAATATTTTGATTTTGGTCCACATGTACATGACTATCTAAAATATCTACAAAATTTGAGGTGCATCGACTTTTTTGTTTACATCAATTGACATTTATCTTTGGTCATAAATTCAAGTGATATCATCCTTCACTTGTTACTATTTCTAGTTTTCTTGTATTTACTATATAATATTAATTGATCCATTCTATTCAAATCCATCCACCTTCTCTTAGGTTAATTTGTGCTTGAGCATATTAATTTTCCTACTTAGCTATAGAACCCTATTATTTTTCATTCTCATTTTAGGGAACCCAACAAACCTAGCCAACCGAAAACCATGACTAATTTCTTAAATTTAAATTTATTTTTTATTTTATACTAGTTTTAAGTTTGTTTTACCCATTTTCTTTTAACATTCATTGATACATCTATCTCCTAGGGTTTGGTGTTGCTTTATATAGTTTATCTTTTTCCCACCCTAATTTCTCTTGTTATGACCTAGGGTTTATATCCTTAAAATAATTTTAGATATGAGTTAGGACTAATATCTTGATCCATAATAATTATACACTCTTTTTATGTCAATTGATTCATTCTTCTAAGTTTTGTACACTTTTATTTATATATATTTAAAAGCCAAGTTTCCATGGATAAAGCTTTGTTGTTTGCACTATGGATTCTCTTAGTTATCTATCCTTAGCCTCTTTATGATATCATTAATTATTTTGATATTTTTTATACTTTTTGATCTATGTGATCTCATTATTCTAAAAAAAAATATGGAATTTAATCATGGATGAAGTCAATTGAATATAGAAGCCTTGCATGATTAATTATATTCATAAGTCTTTTATGGATTTTATTACTATGTTTCCTTCTTTGGTGGAGAATCTTATTTTTCTTCTTCATGATTATCATTGCTTACATCCTTCTTCTATATGAAGATTTCTAATGTTGGGAATGCATCTTTTATCTTTGAGCACACCTTGTTTGTATGATATACATATAGATGATGACATGGTGATTAATTATAAAGATATTTCTTCACATCTTATTGATCATGCTTCTTCATGTTATACATCTTGTACTAAGCCTAATTATGCTCATATGCATTATGATATTGATGGGCTCATTTCTAGTAATAATCTACTTTGGGATACATCTTCTAGGATAATCATTGATGACATAATCTCACTTCCTATACATGACATTGTTGTATTTCATGATGATATTTATTTTGCAAGTCATGATGATAAATATAGAATTCAAATGCATGCAAATGTAAAATTTTACCTTTTTCCCCTCTTTCTCCTTGGATTGAGATATAAGGAATAGTTGCACCCAATACTCTCATGTTTTGATCTTTTGATGTATGGAACATGGTTGCTTGTGAAACCAACAACATGATGGTAAGATTGACATGATAGATTGATAAATTGACATCATAAGGCTATGATAGAAGTAGATGGAAAATGCAGTAGCATAAAGATATGATAATAATGGATGCTCAAATGAGATGAGAGGCCTCTAATTTATGGACTTTCCAAGAGGGAAATCAAGGGCCAAAATGCATTGGTTAATGGATGGTTGAGATTGATTGAGGAATAGAGTTTGGATTGAGACTTAACCATGTAACAAGTGTCACAAGAGGGATATATGTAAAAGGTAGGTTTGAATTTCAAATGCTTTCAAATGTGAGAGCAAAAGGGGGGTAGGATACTTGTCACATGATGATAATTTTAGGTTGTGATCTATGTGAATGGATTTAATGGCTAGGATTAAGTGGACAAAGATTGAGGATTGTGCATATTTAAATATTATGAGAAAAGATAATGGGAATTAATTAGCCTAAATCAATTAATTGTGAAGGTAAATTTGGGTGATACCACAATAGTGTGTCCCACCTTTTGGCTAAAGTAGGATATTGAAATCAACATTTTGAACCAAATTTCCACTTTTTGACACCTATAACAACTAAATTACTAATAATTTGAAGATGATGTGAACTAGTAAATTTTGAGATTTTGCTTGTAGATTATAAATGTATTTTTAAAAGAAATTTAAGATATAATTTGTGACTTTTTTTACATAACTTTTAATAACTTTTTTTATAGTTAATAATATTTTAAAAAATGACATTACTTTTGTAAAGCATAAATTTTTTTGTAGAAATGATTAAATTATAAAATTTGAAATATAGATACGTATCACCAATATCTAATTCACAAATATTTTTTCATAATTTATTATTGCATATTTTTATTCTAACTTTTTAAAGTGATATTAACTATAATTTAGACATAGGTTACTTTTGTAACACAACTTTTTTTATATGCATCCAAATTAATTTCTTCTTCTTTTGTTGAAATAAGAACATCAATACCTAGTGTACATATATTTTTCTAATCTATTTTACTAAATTTTCCCATATATGTGGAACATAGACCTTGATAATTGCTAAAAAACCTATGTTCACTAGAAAATATAAAATAAATATAATAATCAAACTAAATTTATTCAAAATTACACTCATTGGAAAAATTATTTTGAGTTCTATGATCCTAAAAATTATCTTGACATATTCATTCCATTTTCTAGTCCAACCCAAGGTTGAGAACATAATTTTTTGGAGAAAATCCAAAGCCTAAGGTGGAAAGGTCACTTTTTAGGGAATTCATTTAAAGGTATGTCATTTCCACCAAAAAAATTAAAAAGAAAAAGGACTTGGCACCATGAAACTAATAGAATATATTAATTTTCTAAATTAAATAACAAGTTGATTGGCAACTGAAGCTAACAGTGAGATCGACATTCATTGAGCCATTGCCATATGCAATATGACATATGAGATGCCATGGACAAGACCATGTCAACACACATCATATGATCGATGATGATTCAATAGAGGTTGTTGTTTGGACTGATGTATTGATAAGAAAGGGATGATGATGAAAAACAATATCAACAAATCCTTCCAACATTTGAATCACTCTACTTATAGAATGCCATTGAGAAGGGTTATACTAAATGCACTACAAACCCAGCATGCTCAACTTCTTGGCTATAACTTCATCTTCATCATTTGCTATACTTTCTCTTCTCAACCTTCAAAATTATCCCATTTCCACTTGTTTTAATGCCCACTTTGGATAATAAAATTAGTTGGATATGGTTGTTTTTCATGACCAAGTTCTTTCTTCCTCTCACCATTTCCATCACCAACATACCATAACTATTAGGGTTCAGGTAGATTGGAGCAATAAACATTAATAATTATATGCAGATTAAATAATCCAAAAATAACAATGAAGAATAACACAAAAGAGATCAACACAAAATTTTAACATGGTTACCTAATATGGGCTACATCCACAAAAACTCAACCATCCAATGATTTTATTATCCAGTGCAAAACAAATTACAATCTCACGAATACCATGCCACAAATTACATCCCAACTAGTTATAACAAGCTTTTTGGAAGCTTCTATAATTAGGGTTTTACAATGTCATTTTTCATTTGTTGGTTAACAAAAATTAACTACCGACCCCTTGACATGCAAAAGGGAAATTTTTTTTGGGGGATGTGCCCTCGAACCTTGATAAGGATACATAATGAGTGTATAGTATTTGCATGATCAGTCACCACATATCAACAATAACTATACACATTTGATCTATCAGTCACAAGTCCATTGCTTTTAGATCACACCTCTAGAGCCAAATAATTAAGGGTTCCTCTAATGCCTATAATTGGAATTATACCTTATAGTGATCTTGTTGGTTGCTTTGGAATCTATACACATCCTCCATTTACCATTCTTCTTGGGTTTTAGTATTGTGGGTATTGCACGGTTAAAAATTTGTTTGATCAACCCTTTTATCAATAAATCATACATTTTTTGATTCAATTCTTCATTCTCTACTAGTGTCATCCTATGCAATTCTTTATTTGGAAAAAATGCTCCTATAATTAGGTCCATATTGTGACTAATAATACTAATTGTAGTGTCAAAAATTGTCTCCCTTGAAAATTTCACACTAGGTTTTGCTCCCCCTAAATTACTGAACCTAATTGGGTCCCTAATTTCCTAAATTATGCATTATATAGCCCATTTGTGCCACTTTATGAGAAATTGCAAGCATTGAGCAAATTCATCTAATTAATATTTTACCCTCGACACTTAATATCATGGAAAATGGAGCTAGGAACCATTTTCCCTAGGGTGTATGGGTCCCCCTATTTTTTTGGTGACCAATTTTGGATGTTAGTATCGACATTTTAACATCCAAAATTCAAGTTGCAAATGTCAGCTTTTGTGATTTAATTTTTGGGAAATTATAGAAATGCCTATAAATACCTAGTTATTGCATCATGCGAAGATCATCTAGAAAACTATTGGTGAACTTATGATCAAGAGCACTATCAATCAAGTCAAGAGCAACATTTTAGAGCTTTATTGTAACAATTCAAGATCCAACATCATATTAAATCCTATGTGAGTTTATGTGTGTTCATGTTATCATTGTTTTGTGAAGACACCCTTTTGTAGGTCTCCAAAGCAATTCAAGCAATCAAACAAGAAAGATCCAAAACCTTGAAGTGATGTGCATGACTCTAGTCCTTCAAGGATGCCATTAAAGGGTGGTAAGTTGCAACACTTTATGGTTTCATCATTCCTTCCTATCACTTATCCATTTATCAATGCCATTTCCATTGTGGTTTAGTGGAAATAATAACATGGGGTTTGACTAAGGTAAGCCCCTAAATGACACAAAATTTCCTCTCTTCGTGAATGTATAGATTTCAGGTTTGAAGAGAATTGAAGCAAGATTGAAGAAAAATTGTTCATTGTTGCAATTGAAGCCCTACATCTTGTCAACTCGCATAAACTCACTGATATAATTATTCGATACTATTCCGAAAAATTTGCAACCAAAAATTAGAAGCTCATATTTGTCATCAAAGGACCTCAAAAACATAGCTAAAAAGGCATACAGTGACCCATACACCCTAGGGCGACTTTGTCCTCATATTGTGTGTAGTGTAGGAAAAAGTGTCCCTTTTTCACACTTAATTTGAGAATAATTAATATTAAATTCAGCCTAATGTTGCCTTGATTTAGTGTGTTCACATTAAGTTTAGGGCCCTTTAAACTAAATGGACCTAATTGTGCCTTATTTAGGGTGTCGTAAAGTGTATCCTTACACTTTCACACTAATCTAGGACTTTATTAATTAATTGGGGTTATTTATACCTTATTTGGTCCTATTTTGCATCCACAAGCCTTATTAAATGCATTTTTCTCAGGATAATCTCAACACTCAGCAAATAACCAATCATAATTCAATGTTTTGGGTCATGTGTTTCAGATCTGGTGATTTGGGACTCAAACGCCACCTTGGGTGTGGGTAAACCCACAAAAGTGGTTTACAATTCGAATGAGGAAGGAAAACTTTTAAAAAATGACCCCATGCCAAAAATTTTCATTTTGGGGGTTCGAACGAACTAGTTGGTTCGAACAAGCCAAAAGAGGGCTTGCTTGAACTAGGGTTCGAGTGAACCCATTTAATGCATGTACGGATCAATTAGCCAAAAAAAAATGGAAACCCCTTTATGGAAGGGGGTTCGCTCAAAACCCCTCTGGTTCGAAACCCCCTTCCCGATTTTTGACCTTGTTCACAAAAAAAATAAAAAATTTTGCACTTTAGAGCTCGGGTTGAAGATGAAAATGGTGGAGACTTCACAGACCCAACTAGAATTAGGTAGTCCTCGAAACGAGCTATCCAACAAATATAATTTTAATATGTTTTGGTTTTATTATGTATTTGTTTTTTTAGTTTTATTAAACATAGGTTTTTCACCGAAAATCAAGCTCTTTGTTTTGCACATGTGGAAAAATAGAAAATTATCAATTTTTTCTTTTTGAAAAATATGATTGCACCAGATATTAAATTCCTTGATCTAACCAAAAAAAAAATTGAATTTCGATACATACAAAAAATTTATGTGTTATACAGTCGTGCTATGTCTGAAATGTAATTGGTTTGACTTCAAAAGTTGATCAAAGAAAAAATATTTAATAAAAAATTATCTAACCAAGTGGAAGCACTAGATATCAGAGTTACAAATCTAAATTCGAAAGAATTAGAATTTTATCCTTCATGGAAAAAAGTTATGCATTATACGGTGACCGTCACTTTTTAAAAATGTTGTTTTATGAAAAAAACTAGTAGGATGGAAAAATGCAATCTGAAAAAAATCTACAGACAAAATTTTACGAAACTCTAGTTTGCATCATCTTCAAATTCCTCACAGTTTAGCCGCTATAGGTGCCCGAAAGTGAAGATTTAGTTAAAAAAAATTATTTTAGTGTCCAGTTTGGCCAAAAATTATAAACCACTATTGTGGGATCACTCGCATATGAGTCCCACCTAGGTCTTGGGACCTGATTTCAAATTGTACATTAAACAAGACACACCTAGAAATCTGTGCCCCAGGTTTTAAACATTGGGACTCATATCCCACAACTGGCGTATGAGTCCCACTTTAACTTGGACCTATTTTAAATCAAATTATTGGTAGGATTTTATTATCCTAGATCTGATGTCAGCTTGTAGTGTTGTAATTTCGGGAAATTTGGCATAAACAAGTATAAATACAAGGTTATTTCACATAGTTTCATCTTAGAATTTCATAAGAAATCAAGAGTACTTTCACAAGAGAATTATAGAGTATTCAAGAGCATTTCTAAGGCATTCAAGGGTAAATTGGTAGAAGATTATTGCAGCAATCAAGATCCATTATCATGTCAAAGGCTTGATGCATCATTTGTGTTTTTGAGCTAACATTTGTGATGTATGTTCCTATGATTCAAGCAAGCATTAAAGTAAAGATTCATAACATAAGATCAAGAGTCAAGATCTACATTCATGCTAGCTATTTCACATAAGTTTACAACCTTTGTTACAAGGTTTTGGTGAGTTGCAACATAACTTATTTGTTCATTCATCATTCCTTCATTCTATTTGATTTCATTTTAAGGTTTGATTACCAAAATGGGGTTTGACCAAGGAAAAACCCAATCCACTAACAAAACAACATTTTTCCCTATCTTTAATTTGTGATTTATATATGTAGGTTGAAGATCTCTTGAAGAGAAAGGTTGGACAAAGTTGTCAAAGTTTTCAAGAAGTTGTCATCTTCACGGAAAGTTATTTACAGGTCAAAATTCAAAGTTTCAAATTCGGAGATCAAAAGGAAAAGAAACTATAGGAGATCACTAGAGGATATCATAGTTTTAGATCAGCCTTGATACTAGGACTAAATCACCACTTGTGGTATATGAGTCCTAGTATACTAGTTTTCAAACATTTTTTGTAGATTCTAGTTTTCTAGTTGCAGATTTTAGATTCAACCTGAAACCCTAAATTGGGATTAAATCGCCCAGTCTGGCATATGAGTTCCAGTGTGCATCAAAAGTCATCATTTTGGGATTGTAGACCTTGTTTCGATCATCTTCAGTTTTCCAGGTGCACCTCTATTCATTCTTAGTTCATTACTCTAATTTTAAGTTTCATTTCCTAGATTACATAGCTAGATTTGCATACTATTTGCATTTCCTTCTTTCTAAGCCTTTTCTTAATGGTGAACCCCCCTTCTTGTTTAATCACACCCAAGGAAACCATCCTAACCCTAGCCCATTCCACAATCAAGTCAATTGGTTAAGGGATCTTGGTTTCCTTTAATGAACTAGAGGAAATAGGTCCTTACCCCTTGTGTATTCCATCTCCTAAAAGGTGGAGACCCTATTTCCTTGTGTTCATTTTGGTGAACCTGACCTTTGAACCCTTTATTTATGATTTGGAGTGCATTAAAGTCCTAGATTTATCTTACATTAGTTTTGCATTAGATCTTGCATTAGTTAAATTACATTTACGACTTCTAAATCTTGCATTAGTGAAAGTGCATATAGGTTGCATTTTTTGCATCTTAAATAATCAATTTCATTGAAATTCTATAATTGCAAATAGTAAAGTCAATATACAAGCTAGAAACCTTAGAATCAACTCAAAATTTTATGAATTTAGTGCAAAAACTCTAATTGGGACTCATTCGCCCATCTGGGTGATTTAGTCCCTATAGAAGTGTTTTTCCTAGACTTTTGGGAATTTTTTGATGTGTGTTTTTCACTATTTGAACACTCCAAAAACCATAATTGGGACTCATATGCCCCTCTGGGTGATTTAGTCCTAGATTAGACCTAAAAATACCTTTTATAGCATTAAAAACATCATTCTGTGCTTTTGTTTGCTATGATCAGATAATGTTTCAGTTTGCTAATATTATGTTTCATTCATTTCATTAGATCTAGCTTAATTTGGTTAATTTATTGTATTGCTTAATTTCAAATTTATATTTACAACACTTCATTTTCTGATGGTTGTATAGTGTAATTAGAAAATTACCTTGTTTAGAATCTAAAAATAGCATTTACACATTTCATTCTAGGTCATTGCATTGCATGTTAAGTCTCTTTCCATTTTGAGTTTGTATAGATTACATTGAATCACAAATGTTAGTATCTATTTTTTCCAAGTTTTCAAAGAAAAATTTCACCAATAAGCATGTTAGTCATTCATTCAATACATTTCCTAGTTATGAGAGTCTCTTAGTGCAAGAGAGTGAAAATGTTGACACCCTCCTTAACTCGACATTCCCTCCTATCTCTCCTATTTGTGGGAATGATGTGATAGAAGAAGATACAAGCATAGACAATCATGACAATAATAATTTCTTTTCTCCTAATACCTCTCCTATTAGTGACGAGGGTATCCTGGTGAAAAAAGATGCAATCATTGAGAAGAATAAAAGTCTTGTTTCCTTCTCCTCCTCCCCCTTTGGAAGTGTTGATGGGTCAGATGAGCACAACAACAGTAAACAAAATATTACTATTCTACTCTCCTGAAAGAGAAAGAATAACACATGGATATCTAACTCCCAAGGTCTTGGTAATCAGTTCTCGACTGTGCTGATTTCATTGAATGGTTGATGTGAACTATAATGTTCAAGGGGCTTGCTAGTGTTAAGCTTCTGGATTGTTGTAAGATCAAACATAAATTTAAACCTACTTTAACCAGGGTTTTTAAAGAAATAGAAAAAGATAGATCAAAGCTTTGAAACTGAAAAGAATGCTAATTCATCCAACTTAACCAAACTTGTTACCTTTCAAGGAATTGCTAACTAAAACTGGAGAACAAAATTAACTTGTGATTAACACACAGTTTCATTTATTCACAGTGTTAACTTCAATAGTAGATTGCAAATCACCATTTAAACAAAACATAAAATAAGATTTCATTCCTTGAAAGCTTTGCAAATCAAATGATTAACCCAAGATAACTACCATTCTGAAGCATAATATGAAGTAGATTTAAATATGGTTACTTCTACTATTGGTGAAACAGATAATAAACATTTACAAATCTGGCACAATCACCAGTGTATAGAAAATCCATGTCTTCAAATCATCTCCATCTAGACTAAGAAAACTTGAAAGATACATTACTGCCTCTGCTGAATCTAGCTCCTACTCTATCTTGTAAGGAAAATTAGATGTGGAAACAACTCTCCTAATGTCAAAACCTCAGGGAAGAATGCAAATATACCTTTTAAAATTACAATTACAGTCTAATTAAGATGCACATGAAAGAGATAACAGAAATAGAGTATTTGACACACACATATGGACACCAAATATACGTGGGAAAACCCTTACGGGAGAAAAACCCACCACACCAAGAGAAGTCACTTTGTATTATAGTAACAAATAATTACATATAGAGTTCTAACTTATCTTTCTAATGCCAGATTACAATAGCTTTCACAATGATCAATCTTGTACAGGAACCTTCAAGTTACAATCTTTACAGAATAGAAATCACTTTGATACAATTTGAACTATTCACATAACTGTTCTTCGAACCAACCAAACCATCGAGCATCTACAACTTCAAACTATATTCATGTCATTCCCTGTCTGTCGAACTTCCTCTCAGAACAGCCACAATGAACTGTCTTCCAATGGTTCCCATTCGGCTTCTCTGATTGGTCCACGAGACGCCACATAGGAAAGTCTTCACATGGTCAAAAGGCTTCAATCTGTGTTGGCATGTCGGTGAGACACTGACCATGTCTCCCCGATGCCACACAACTTAGCATCTGATATTGCCAAGAGTTTTCCATCAGCAAGAGGTTCCACCGAGATTACAACCGTTGCATCGACTTCAACATTGCTATCGGCAAGACTTACCGCTCGCCAAGAGGTTACACTGAGACTTCTTAAGTTACATCGAAGCATCCAATAGTCAGCAATACATACTGCTATCGCCAAGACATCACAACGAATACTTCATGTTATTCCAAAGTGTATCCACCAGTCGGCCAGACTCATCGCTTTCGCCAAGACCTTATACTGAGGTCCTAAGTCATACTGAGCCATTAGCATTTCCATCGGCATCCATCTATCACTAAGACATTCAACTGTCACCAAGAGGTTTCACCGAGATCTCTTATGTTACTCCGTAGCCATACTACTATCGGCAAGACACCCCAAGTCACCAAGACTTCATAACGATCACCTTGAGCTACTCCGATGACTTCAAAACTAAACACTGTCGGCAAGACATCCATATCGGTAAGACTTCTTACCGATCCATGTCATGTTATACCGATGTATACTATCAGTGAGACAAAGCAACTGTCGCTAGGAGTTTATAACAAAACCTTCGAGTTACCCCGAAGACACCAAGTGAATGCTATCGGTGAGACATTCATATCGGTGAGAGCTCATAGCGAACATCCAAGACTTTCCCTGATATATGATAGAATGGCTTGTCAGCCAAAGATATTACTCAATAAGACTTCTCACCGAGCCACCAAAGGTTATCCTGATGACTCCAACATATAAGTGTTCGGTGAGACTCCTGCAAGGTCACATCGACTTGTACAAAACATAAGGCTACAAATTTGCTCATCGGCCAAACATAGAATATGTCACACCTACTTGTCTCCAATAGAGGTTATAGCCTGTGATGATTTAGGCACATATTTCCAACAATCTCCCACTTGACGAAGATCACACAGGTACCTCCAGAGCACAACAAAACTTACTGAAAATAATGGACGCTAAGGCCCATTGAATTGGCACACCACCTGAACTTGTCTGTGCTCACTGGCTTCATCAATGCATCTGCAACATTCTCCAGAGTATCAACTTTTTCCAAACTGACCTTTCCATCCTCCACCATCTCATACAAAGTGGTATTGTACATCTATATGTTTTGTCCTAGCATGGAAAGTAGGATTCTTTGCTAGACAAATTGCACTCTGACTGTCACAAAAAATAGTTATTTTCTATGTATGAAAACCAATGTTAGAACACAAATGTTTTAACCAAACTGCTTCTTTACAAGCATGAGTAGCTGCCATGTATTCAACCTCTGTAGTGGACAAAGCGACTACAGCCTGTCGCTTACTCATCCAACTCACTGAACCACCATTCAACATGAAAGTATATCCACTGGTGGACCTCCTGCTGTCAATGTCCCTTGCCCAATCAGAATCCACATAGCCTCGACTACTGAGAGTCCTCTGTGATTCAACCAGGTTCCCATGGTAACACAAAGCAAAATCTGAAGTGCCCTTCAAATATCTGAAAACTCTCTTTACAGCATCCCAATGTGTCCTTCCAGATTAGCCATAAACCGACTAAGAACTCCCACTGCTTGGGCAATGTCTGGCCTTGTACAGACCATTGCATACATGAGACTGCCAACCACACTAGCATAGGGTACACTGGTCATGTCCTCCATCCAGTAGGAGATTTTGGACAGTCTTCAACAGATAGCTTCCATGCAAATGGAACAACTTAGTCATTGCAATCATTCATGCAAAAATCTCTGTAATAGTCTTGATATACTTATCGACCGAGCCAAAGTTTTCACTATTCCTATCCTTGGATATTCCATCCCTAATATACCTTGCTGCACCAAGATCTTTCATTTTGAACTTAGTAGACAACTGAGACTTAAGATCAGAAATCATTAGCTTACTATTGCCTATGAACAACATATCATCAACATGGAGAGCAATAATAAAAACTTGATCACTTTCAGCTTTATAATAGACACAATGATCATATTTTGATTCACAAATCCCAAAGACAATATAATATCAAATTTTAAAAACATTCTAGGTGACCTGCTTTAACCCATACAGACTTCTTTTAATCTTGCAAACCAAGCTTTTCTTTACCTTTTCAACAAAGTGCTCAAGCTAGGACATATAGATTTCTTCTTCAAGATCACCATGAAGAAATGTTGTCTTCACATCCATCTGTTTGACCTTTAAGTCATATGTTGCTTGCAAGTGACAAAAGAAATCTGATGACGTTAACTTAGCTACGGGAGGAAAAATATCCCATAATCAATTCCTCACTGAATAACCCTCGCGAACCAATCTTGCCTTGTACTTTTCCACACCGCCATCCAAAACCAATCTTCTTTTTAAATACCCATTTGTAGCCAATCGGCTTTTCCGCCTTTAGGCAAGGGCACCAAACTCCAAGTTTCATTCTTTTCTAATGATGCCATTTCTTCATTCATGGCTTCCAACCAAGAGTCTAAATCAAAATTTTAAATGCCTCCTTTCATAGTCCTAGGCTCATCGTGCTAGAAATTAAATCATAGGAATAAGTAGAATCTATCAAAGAGAACCCATACCTATCAGGTTTTTTTCTTTCTTCCTCCTCACTCGAGAACTTTCAGAACTGCTTGAGCTCTCCTCAGTTTTAGGTACATTTTGAATTTTCAGTTCCTCTTTATCTGGTGTAGGAGGAATTCCAACTACATCCTTATTGTTTTTTGACTTTGTCTTTGACTGCAGATCCAAGGTAGAAGGTTTCAACTCATGGAAGATTACACTTCTACTGTATACAACCTTCTCTGTATTAGGATTCCAAAGCTCGTATCCTTTTATGCCAGCACTAAAGCCAATAAAAATACATTTGACAACCTTGTTCTCTAATTTAGATCTTTTCTCATACGACACATGAACATATGCCTCATAGCCAAAAACACGAATATGTCTTAAAGAGGGCTTCTTACCAGAGCATGCTTCCAAAGGTGTTTTCTCAACAAGAGCAGAATTTGGAGAACGATTAATCAAGTAACATGCAGTAGCAACAACCTCAGCCCAAAACTTCTCCTCCAAGCCAACACTACTCAACATACTTCGTGCTCTCTCCATCACTGTCCTATTGAGCCTTTTTGCAACTCCATTTTGCTATGGAGTATAAGGTGTTGTCTTATGTCTTTTAATCCCATGGTCTTTACAATACCTCTTGAAATCATCAGAACAAAATTCACTAGATACATCAGAATGAAAATAATCTAGCAAACCAAAAGATTTATGAGGACTAGAATAAAAAGAAACACGGTGCTGCTTTCCATATATACAGTGTTCATAGAATTCAAATTCAAGGTTACAATCTTCAAGCCCCTCAACTAGGTTTTTGTTCTTCAAGGTTTTTAAACATTTTTCTCCTA
The DNA here is from genome assembly GCA_007258455.2 of Sequoia sempervirens. Lineage (NCBI taxonomy): Eukaryota > Viridiplantae > Streptophyta > Pinopsida > Cupressales > Cupressaceae > Sequoia > Sequoia sempervirens. The sequence continues at coordinate 36,123,436 of VDFB02047144.1, forward strand.
TGTGGCCTAGCCTATGATGCCAGAGCATAGTCTTTTCTACTGGAAGCTTAACTTCAATAGAGTTTACACAATTAGGAACATTTCCCTCTTTTCCTCCATGAGTAGCCCTCTATGACTTTACAAAGAAATTGTTACATTGAACAACATGTGCATCCAGCTTGTACAAGGTACCAATACGAGCACCCCTTGCTAGTACCATTGAGCCTTTAGTCATCTTGCAACCATTTTTAGAGAATGTGACTTGCACTCCAATATCATTTAGCATACTTACAGAAAGTAAGTTTCGAGCCAAACCTAGTATATGCATTACATTATTGATTCCCTTCACTCTACCATTGGGGAATTGGATTCTGACTCTTCCACGACCAACAATCTCTAAAGTTGAATCACTTGCCAAGTACACCTTTCCACCATTGTATTCTTCATGCTTAGTGAACCAATCTCTATGAGATGTCATGTGGAAAGATGCTCCAGAATCAATCAGCCAGACATCATCTGATGCCTGTGTAGCCAAGGCTGCAATGAAGGCATCTCCATCACTGTGAGAAGAATCATTATCGAAAGAATACTTCTTCTTCTTCTTCTTCTCCTCTTTACAATCCTTTCAGACATGACCAGGTTTCCCACAGTTCTAGCACTTCACCTTGGACTTCTTGCCAGGAGACTTTGATCTCCCCTTTGATTTTGATTTGGACTTCTTGTCCTTCTTTTTGCCTTTCTCCTTTGACCTTCCTCTAACAGCAAGGGCCTTCTTCGACATCTCAGAAGATTTCCTTCTCATTTCTTCTGATAATAAAGAAGCAACAACATCTTCCATCTTGAAACTGGATGTTGTACTCCCAATAGCCATCATAAGGTGATCCCATGAATCTGGCAAAGAACACAATATTAGCATACAACGATCCTCTTCATCAATCTTCACACCAACAGATATTAATTTGTAATCATCATGTTGAATGCATTCAAATGATCAGCTACAGAACCTCCTTCCTGCATTCTCAAAGTGTATAACTTCTTCCTCAAGAACAATTTATTCACTAAGGACTTCCCCTGATAAATAGATGCCAGTCTCTTCCATAAGGAATATGCAGTCTTCTCTTCATGCACATTGAGAAGAATGGAGTCTGCCAAACAGAGCCTTATCAGCCCCTTAGACTTTCTATCTACAAGGTTCCAATCTTCTTGCTTCATGCTTGTAGGTTTCACTCCAGATACAACAATCCAAAGATCACGATCCACTAAGAGATCCTCCATCTTAAGTTTCCACAACTCAAAATTGCTGCCATTGAACTTCTCTATTTCAATCTTTCCTGACATGTTTTCCATCTCAATCTGTAATTAGAAATTGAAAAACTTCTACAAGACTCCCACTGAACATAAATTGACTACCCACAAGGATAACATAACTGGCGAGGCTTTGATACCACTTGTAAGGAAAATTAGATGTGGAAACAACTCTCCTAACGTCAAAACCTCAGGGAAGAATGCAAAGATACCTTTTAAAATTACAATTACAGTCTAATTAAGATGCACATGAAAGAGATAACAGAAATAAAGTATTTGACACACACATATGGACACCAGATATATGTGGGAAAACCCTTACAGGAGAAAAACCCACCACACCAAGAGAAGTCACTTTGTATTACAGTAACAAATAATTACATATAGAGTTCTGACTTATCTTTCTGATGCCAGATTACAACAACTTTCACAATGATCAATCTTGTACAGGAACCTTCAAGTTACAATCTTTATAGAATAGAAATCACTTTGATACAATTCGAATTGTTCACATAATTGTTCTTTGAACCAACCGAACCATCGAGCATCTGCAACTTCAAACTATATTCATGTCGTTCCTTGTCTGTTGAACTTCCTCTCAGAACTGCCACAACTAACTGTCTTCCAATGGTTCCCATTCGGATTCTCTGATTGGTCCACGAGACGCCACATAGGAAAGTCTTCACATGGTCAAAAGGATTCAATCTGTGTTGGCATGTCGGTGAGACACTGACCGTGTCTCCCTGATGCCACACAGCTTAGCATCCGATATTGCCAAGAGTTTTCCATCGGCAAGAGGTTCCACTGAGCTTACAACCATTGCATTGACTTCAACATTGCTATCAACAAGACTTACCGCTTGCCAAGAGGTTACACCGAGACTTCTTAAGTTACACCGAAGCATCCAACAGTCAGAAATACATACTGCTATTTCCAAGACATCACAATGAATACTTCATGTTATTCCAAAGTGTATCCACTAGTCGGTGAGACTCATCGCTTTCGCCAAGACCTTATACCAAGGTCCTAAGTCATACTAAGCCATTAGCATTTCCATCGGCATCCATCTATTGCTAAGACATTCAACTGTCACCAAGAGGTTTTGACTGAGATCTCTTATGTTACTTCGTAGCCATACTACTATCGACAAGACCCCCCGAGTCATCAAGACTTCATAATGATTGCCTTGAGCTACTCTGATGACTTCAAAACTCAACACTGTCGGCAAGACATCCATATCGGTAAGACTTCTTACCGATCCATATCATGTTATACCGATGTATACTGTCAGTGAGACAAAGCAACTATTGCTAGGAGTTTATAATGAAACCTCCGAGTTACCCCGAAGACACCAAGTGAATGCTATCGGTGAGACATTCATATTGGTGAGAGCTCATAATGAACATCCAAGACTCTCCCCAATATACAATATAATGGCTTGTCAGCCAGAGATATTACTCAATAAGACTTCTCACCGAGCCACCAAAGGTTATCTCGATGACTCCAACATATAAGCGTTTGGTGAGACTCATGCAAGGTGACAGCGACATGTACAAAACATAAGGCTACAAATCTGCTTGTCGGCTAGACATAAAATATGTCACACCGACTTGGCTCCAATAGAGGTTATAGCCTATGATGATTTAGGCACATATTTCCAACATATCTTACTCTTAAGTTCCTTTACTTTCAGAAAATTCCTACTTTTCAAAATCTCTCTCTCTATATATCTCTTTTTCTTCTACCTCCCTTCTTTTTCTACTACTAGTCTCCTTCCTTTTTTTTTAAAAAGAGGCAAAAATTCCATATATATAGAACATCCCAAAAAGAATTTGTTGGCCCCTGTTTTAGGGTTTACAAAATATCAGTCAGTTACAAAAAGGTTGACCCTCAGATCTTTTGGAATAAAGTTAGTGTTGCATTCAATGTGCATCCCCGTGTTCATGTCGGTGAAGGATCACTCCAGGGATGGCCCTTAGATCTTTTGCAACCATCACATTAACTTCTGGCCTCCATTTCCACCCTCGAAGTTCCTTGCAGAGCTGCTTTGAATGTTCTGAAGTATTATCATTAATGTCGATCTACCTTTTCTAGTAGACACCACAACTGTCCCTGAGACTCATGGCGTCTTCTTCCTTTTGGCTTTCCTCTTGCTCTAAATCCTTCTGCAAGTTGACCCCCTTTGGAAACAATACCTGACTCTCATGTTAGATCCCCACACCATTGTTCACCGAGCCGATCCATCACTTTTGATCTCAGAGTAGATCCATGTCGTTTATGCTCTGTTGATCTTCCTCACAAGAATAGTCAATTAGTCAAACTGCCAATGGTTCACCTTTAGCTTCTTCTGATTGGTTGAACATGCTCCACGTAAGATTTACAAGCGGTCAAAAGTCGTTCAAACAAAATTGCATGTCGGTGAGACACTAGCCATGTCTCCCCGATGCAATTATACTCCATAGCAGTGATCGACATTGCTTACAACTGTCAGCAAGAGGTCATACCGAGCTGCAAAAGTTATATCGATACCCAAAATTGTCACCTAGACTATCGCTATTGGCCAAACATCATAGCGAGCCCTTAAGAGTTATACCGATGTGCTCCAGCTTGGTTAGACATCGGCATTCGACAAGACATTATTCAGTTGGTAGGAGGTCATAGTGGGTTCCCATTAGTCACACCAAAGAGTGAAACCATCAGCGAGACTCTTTAGTCGGCAAGACCTCATAGCGATCGCAAATCATTCAGCCTGGAGTGTCCTCGATAATACAATCTTGTGAACCACTGTCGACAAGAGTCCACCCTGTCGGCGAGACATCATACCGATGGCACCTCCTTTCGGTGAGACCACCAGCGGTCGGCAAGAAATCTCCCTAAACACAAAACAGTACATTGAAGGCACCATTCCTTCGGCGAGACTAACAAACATCGACGAGAGGTCATGCCGAACGCAAACCATTTCGGCGAGACCTGCCCCCATCGACAAGACATTACGCCAAACTCTTTCCATTCTCCCCTAGCCACTATTGTTTCAGTGATACCTCACCTTGTCGGTGAGACATTACATCGAGCGTGAAACATCACATTGAAGGCACAAACCGTCAGCGAGACCATGATCATTCGGCGGGACATTACCCCAAAGCCACACCCTTTCGGTGAGACTTCATTCGGTTGGCGAGAGGTCATAGCGAGCGAGACTTCCTTTCGGCAAGACCTCCATCTGTCGGTGAGACATCTACCTGAGCTCAAAATACTACACCGAAGGCACAATCCTTCGAAGAGACCAACAACCATCAACGAGACATCATGCCAAACTCAAACCATTTCGGTGAGACTTCCTCTGTCAGCCAGAGGTTATACCGAGTGCAAACCATTTCCCCGACGTTGACCTTGTGAACAACCATCGGCGAGAGGTCTTTGGTCGGCGAGAGATATAAAACTTCATGGTGACCAAAATGTCTTGGCGACCCAAGTATTTCAAATGAATAGAACACAATAGCCAGTAGGCAAGACAGCTCGAGGGTCTCAATGACTTTCTTCATTTCAGGAGTTTTATGCCAAATCTGATTGAGGCATGCCTTCCAACTGACTTCTCTGTGAAATAGCATCAGATGTATGATTTAATCCTATAAAATAATGCCTCCATTAGTCCCAAAAAGCATAGAAAATACATCATTCTTCATCATGCCTTCAATTTTTAGCAAAAAAGAAACCCAACTCTGGCTGAGGTAGAACCAAATCTAACAGAACAAAAGACAGACTTAGGAGGAAAGCAAAAGAACTCCTAAGACCAAACCAGACAACCAAAGGTGAAGAAAACAAAAGAAAAAGGGGGACCCATTTTGTTCCAGAATAAAATGGGGTGGTTATGCAAGGCATAACAGGAAGATACTATGACACAAGATGATGAGATCATTTCCACTACTTTACTTAGTCTACATTTCTCTCCCAACACCTCCCCTACTTGTGAGAATTCTTTAGTGAAAGAAGATGCAATCCTAAATGATCATGAAAATCACATTTGTGAAGAAGATATGTTGGTGTTAAGAGATCCAATGATTGAGAGATATGACAATCCTACTTCTCCTACTTGGGAAGAAATTCTAGGACATGGGAATGTAACTGTAGATAATCATGAAAATCACATTTTTTCTTCTCCTAATATCTTTCCTAGTTGTGAATAAGATAGTTTAGTGTTAGAAGATACACTTATTGAGAGTCATGAAAATCTCATTTCTCCCTTTCCTAATGCTCCTACCATTTGGAGAGATCTATTTGAATGAAAGGATCCAATCATTGGTAAGCATGACAATGATAGTTGTTCCTCTCTTAATACCTCCCCTATTTGTGATGGAGCTACTTTACAAAATCTAACCATGGAATGTGATGAACCTTTTGTTTATTCCTCTCCTAAAAGTTCTCCTACTAGGGTAGATATTATGGCACAAGAGAATGAGACCTTAGAGAAAAAGGATGAAATCATGGACAATCATGAACATCACATTTTTTCTTCTCCTAGTATCTCTCCTAGTTGTGAAGAAGGTATTTTGGTCTTAGAATATCAAACTAATGAGTTATGAGAGTCTTTTTTGTCTCTCTTCTCCTAAGTGAAACATTATTGAACAAGAGAAAACCATCATTGATAAGAAAGACAATACAACCATTGATAACTCCCTTACTTGTGATGAACTCACTTTAGAAGAACCAACCTTTGATTTTCATGAACATCTAGTTTGTAGTTCTAAAAACTCTCCTACTAGGGAGGATATCATGGTGCAAGAAAATGAGAACATTGATACATGTCTTTCAAACACTAGTAATGAGGCTTCCTTAGATGAAGATGATGAAGTTACATTAGAATTTCCTTCCATAAGAGAAGTTAATATTATTCAACCTCAACTCATCCTTTACCCACCTTCACATAGACCTCAAACTTAATACAAACCCGTCCTCATCCTCGAACCACCTAAGAATAATGTTTCACAACAATCGAATTATAAAACTATTGCTCATACACATAACACTAGAAAAAATCCATAATCAGGACAAACAACTCAAACATCCCTCCCATTTCCTAACCCTATCTTGCCTGGTCTTCCTCATTTGCCTTTACAAAATGAAAAGGAGCATAATTTTGCTGAACAACTTAAGAACACTCCTGCTAAGATATCATTATGGGACCTTATTCAAGATTCCCCTCATTATCATAACATGATTCAAAGTTCCTTACAACAAGTTCCTACCCCCCCAATGTGCAATCAAATTATGTGGCAGCCCAAATTAAAGCTATAACATTGAACAACTTAGACATTACTTTCCATCAAGATAAGTTACCTCCATTAGAAGTGCAAAACCAAAATGAAGCTTTCATGATTATAATAGCTATCTTTAATAGGACAGGGATAAAGTGAACCCTTGTTGACAATGGCTCAACCCTTAATATGTGTAGTGGAACCCCTCTGGATAGGCTTGGCATGGATAAATCAAGAATTGAACCTGATTCCTTATCGATTTGAGGATTTGACAATGTAGGAAAACAACCGCTTGGTGTGATCACTTTGCCTATTACAGCTAGAAAGGCCAAGTTCCAAACTCCTATTCATGTTATGCCTCATAATATTTCATATAATCTTCTTTTAGGAAGGCCATGGATTCATGCAATGAATGGGCTGCCTTCTACCCTTCATCATAAAATGAAATATGTTTACAACAACAAAGTGTATACAATCAATGGCAATCTTGAACCAAACAGTTGTTTAAACATTGAAAAAGCTAAGGAAAATCTTTTGAAAACATTGACACCAACTACACAAGTGGAACCCATGCAAGAAAAAGATAAATAAAAGCATATTGAGGAAGTCATGAAGTTAACGGAAGATGATTGGGGTTCCCTAGATTTCACATCTACATTCATGGGAAAATACAAGATCATAAACAAAGACTCTGAAAAGGGAAAAGAAAAAGTGGTAATGTCAACAAAAAATTCAGAAGACCCTTTGAAAGCATCCACCTCAACCACTTTATAAGAAAAGATAGCATACACATCAAAATTTGATGAACTTGACTATCAACAACCACCAAATCTAAAAGAAATGAAAAATATTTATGGAAAAGGTTATGACTTATGAAACAACTTGGGTATAGTGGAAAAGAATGTGGTGCTAGAGAACAAGGTATCCATGTCCCTATAGAGCCTAACATGCAAGACATGACTAACGGTCTTAGTTATTGTCCCTCAAAAGAAACAACCAATCCTTCACTTAATATCAACACTCTTACAAAAGATTATTCTAAGCCAACTTTAACATTAGTGCATCTTGAATTGATAAACACTAGCGGTCTTGGTTATTGTCCTTTGAAAGAAATGAAAGAAACAAAGAAATCTTTGCTTAATATCAATTTCATCACACAAAACACTAATGATTTGAATTTGATAGATTTTACACCCTCCTGTAAAGGAGAGTACAAAATCACACAATCTAAAGAGTCTTATGTAATAATGACATCTTGTACTAATTCAGAGATATCTTTATTGCAAAATAATGAAACATCCTTTACTTTTGATCAAGAGGGTATCTTGTCGAGACTCCTCCAAGATCATTTGATATCTCTCCCTCCAAGAACAAGAAAGAAATTCTACCACAAGAGTTTATTTTGTGCATATCATAGAGTTCATTGTCATTCTACTAATGAATGTAATGTTTTGGGTAATGAAATTCAACATCTTAAGGATTGTGGTGCTCCTCCTTGTGATGAAACACCTAGTTCCTCTAATTGATACTGATTTTTCATGTTTCTCATCAATAATCTTAGCTCATCCTTGTCTTGCACTGAGTGGGGGCAAGGGGTTAGGTAGCCTTTTCCTCGTATGACACTTGTCATTGTCTCTTTTGGCTAGTTGACCACCTTCCATGTATATATATAAGAGCAAGCTTGGGATGTGGACGACATGTCTTAAGTTGGCTCGCATGTGACATACTGAGTTATCTTTAGTTGTTGCATTTTGGGGGAAACCCTTTATTTCATGATGTAGTTTCTATGGATACAAATTTCCTCGAGCTCCCTTTGGGTTGTTTATATTTTTGCTAAGCCTAGCCCACATCTTATATATTTGAATATCCTCAGGTCCCCTTTTGATGAACTTCATCCGCTATTGCCACATGTTTGCTAGGCGCTCCTCGTAGGGATTTCTTCCTTCGCTCTTCTTTCAGCCCCTGCCATGCTTCCACGTGTCAACACTACGGGAACTTGAAGACTGCTTCCATTTTCTTTTCAACTGAGCCCCATCCACACGCCATGTAGCATCTATCCACGTTCACTTTTTGGTAGATTCCACAGTCAACGTTAACAATGAAGACTTCTCCATGTGTCTTCCCCGCATGGGTTTTCATCACAAGGAGGGAGGAATGAACCACGAGCCCTGCCATATTTCCACGTGTCCTAACTACCTTCGTAGGTAAGTGACACATGTAAGCACGATGTTCTACAAAGACCATCCCCATCATTGGAGGGGATGCATCTAGTTTGAAAGCGACCACGTTCCATGGCTCAAATATTTTTCTATTGCAACGACCAAGGGAAATCATTTCTCTGGGCATCATTGTTCATGATAAGGGAATCTTTTCTATTACTGGCTCACCATGAGGTGGGATTATTTTCTATATATACTGCTTCTTCCTTCCAAAAATGAGTTTGAAAGATACAAAAAAAAATTGGGAAAGACTTCACGCCTTTTTGTATTGTTTTAGATTATTGTATGAGACTCACAGACTGTGCCATTGTTTGGCCTTTTTGTTTTCTTAAGCTATTTGAAAAAGCATTATAATGTTCCATTAATGTACTGAGTTGTTTATTTGCAGAACTTCTATGATTTCAATATAATTTGTTGATTTAAACCATGTATTTGACTCTTATTTTCAGTAAATGTATATGGGAATTATTTTATGTTATTGGATAAATCATTTAGGTTTTCATCTTTGATTTCTATTATTTTGGGACTTAGTAGATTGTTGAACGGGCCCTTAAATCACATCCAAAAGATAGATTTACCATGCCTATATCTACATCTTGGCGCATCACCTTAGTTAGATCTTTATTTTTTATATTTTTTTCCTTTTCCCATTCCAAAACCCTAATTACAGAAGAAGTTGACTTCTTTAAAAATTTGAAGGTCACTCAATTTAGCGCAATTGGTCCCCATTAACTGAGTTTCCCATAAGGTTGTTACCTTGTCATTTTTTGGCATCAACAATTTCTTTTTCTAGCATGTCCAGTGGGACTGCTGAAATGTACCTTAACCAAAAGTGGGTGTATGAGCCATCAACCTATTACTAGATCCCAAACAACTAATAATCTTGGCTTGCTAGTGCCACCACCAGTAACAGTATGAACTAGAACCCATCTAGTGAATGTTCTAATCCCTCCACCAGCCATGTTGCCAATTGCTAACAAAAATTATGTGGCGTGGGATGCCAAAAGTCCCTTGGTAGCACCAGTAGCACCCACCGTTTGGGCCCCAATCCAAACCTATGCCTTAAAATCTATACTAAAATTTAGTAGGGATGGCTCAAAAACACCATTCGAACATTTACAAGATGTGGCAAACATGTGTTTGGTGCACGGAGTCACCGACCAAAATATAGCGCTATGGTTGCTCGCCGCCTCTTTCAGGAGTAGGGAACTGGATTGGTACCACACTTTGCAAGCTAACACTATCAGTACCTAGGATTAGCTCAGAGATCCTTTCTATGAAAGATTCTCAAATGATGGAGATAGGCCATCGCTATATCATCAATTAGCAACCATAAAATGGGCCCCACATGAAGCCATGAATGACTTCAATGCTTGGTTCCATACAACTTGGCAGAGGATCCAGGCTGCTATCCGCCTATTGACCAAATTGGCATTCATGTTCTACTTGAAATCCATCGATGCCGACATCTCGATGATAATATAGTCTCTTGGCGGAACCACTCTATCGGATGCATACAACGTCACTATCAAGGCGAAGAACAATTTGATAGACGCTGGGAAGTTGCCGCACTAGCCCATTATGCCTATATTTCTTGAAATATTAGTTCTCGTCCAAGAGATTCCATCTACCAATGCATTCGATCCTCCCTAGTCTATGTACACATCTGAATGCATCATAGAATGTTGTTTCTACATTTGGATCTTCAAAGGATGAGATGAGCGACATCAAGGAGATGTTGCGGACCATCGCCAACAAAATAACTACCATCAAGCGGAACCAATTCTTACCTCTGAAGCTAGCCTACCAAAATTATAGGGGAAAATGATCTTCTTACCAGAAAAACTAGTTCCAAGGAGGATCATGCACAAGTACACAAGATCAAATGACTAATCAAATAGTGCCAGTACCTACTCTACTGCAAGTTGCTCACCCAAGCTCGAGTAGAGAGATGACAACAAGGAAAAACAATTTAGTTGATGACATCAACCCTTGGTGCTTCCCCTATGGTGATGCACATATGCCATGAAATTTACCATGTGGAAACCTACAACAAAAGGTGGTGGAACAATGCAACCAAGGTGTGACATCAGATTCTGGAGGTTATGTATATGCTTCTTCGCAAATGGAAAATGTAGTACTCATCGTGCAAATGCAAGGGATGTCCCTTGAGAAAGAAATAGATATAACTCCCAATCATGCGCTCTTCTCATGGATGGAAGAAGAAGAAGCAGTGTTTGCAAATGATGCATCCACATCGAAAGCCCCACAAGTGCAGTCTGATTACAACACTCTCTCTAAGAGGAGATTCATGGGAAAACCATTCGTCCCGCAACCAATTAATCTGCAACCCAAAAGTGCCTCTGACCAAACTCTTAGTACCTCCATAGTTGCACAAAAATTTCAACTGTGGAAGGAAATTGTTATAACCAGGGCTAAGGAATTGAAGCCTTCAAATCTACCACCATTCAATGTGGTGGAACAATTGAAATAATCCTCCGCTAATGTGTCCCTTTGGGATATCTTAGCTATTATAGAGAAGAAGTCATTGTTGCAGAAGGCCCTCTGGGAAGATGCAATCATTGAGCCAACAGAGAAATCACTTAAGGTAAAGGCCATTGATCCATCACCTCCTACTAAATTTCTCACAAATAGTACAAAGGAAGCCTCTATCGAAGTCAAAGACAAGCTGAAACCCAAGCCCTTTTTCTTAACTCTTATTGTGGGTAAAAAAACTATTGCATAATTCCATAATTAAGTTTGGTGCTAGCACCATAGTCATGCCCAAACAGATAGTTGAAGCCTTAGGACTTAGCTATGAACCTTTAAAAATGGGGGTTATGCAGCTTGATGGGAACAAAGTCAAAACCGTAGGTGTCATCAAGAACCTCCCCTTGAATTTATTCTCCTGCCCTAGTATCACAGTTCTGCAAGATATTATGATCATAGACGTTCCTCCCATGTTCAACCTCTGCCTATCCCAAGAATTCACTTCAAAGATAGGTGGATACCTTTCTTTGGATTGGTCACATTTGATCCTCAAGACCAAGCATGGAGCTAAAATGAAAATAATATCCAAACCTCTACATTCGGAACATGTGGCTGATGAAGCCATGATCAACTTTGAGGTTGCTCAAACCTCTTTCACCAAAGAGGAAATGTACTGTACTGAGCTACTAGAGGATGAAAAGGTGACCGAAGACTGAATAGATCAAGAAGAGGTCTCTTGAGTGAATATATAGGAATTGATCCTTTTGGAAACTATCATGCCATCGGGTTGGGGACCTATGTCATCTATGACGAAGATCAAGTGCTTCCAAAGGTCATGGAGGAACCTGAGAGTGGTCAAACCTCAGAGCTATGGATGCTGCACTTTGATGGAGTAAGATGCAAAGTTGGCGCAAGAGCCAAGATATGTTTGACATCCCCATTAAATGAAAAGACACTCTAGTCTTTCCACTCCCAGTTCGCTTGTTTGAATAATGAAGCTGAATATGAAGGCCTAGTGAAAGGTTTAAGCCTTGTAGAGTGGATGTGCATCAAGCAAATAATGGTGTTCAGAGACTCTGAACTAGTGGTCAATCAAGTTTGAGGGATTTTTTGTAGCCAAGAATGTCCACATGAGATCCTACAGACATAGAGTCTGGGACTTGATCGAAGGCTTTGAAGCCTTCAATATCCAGATAGTTCCCAGAGAGAAAAATATAGAGGCAAACCGCTTGGCAACAATCAGATCTCAATTTGATCCTACTTCTGACGTAATTCATAACATACACTATGTGCGAGTGATAGTCTGATCAATAATTCTAAATAATGATCAAAGCTAGAAAGTGTTCGAAAGTGATGAACACATTGCCTCATTCATCCAACAATCGGGAGAGTTCGTCAAGCAACTCCAACCAAAAATTGCTGAGGCCTACGATAGAAAAATCATTCAGCTAAGGTCCAACAAGCTTCCCAAGGGACTAGCCACTCTTGAAAACTTGTTCGATTGTGATGATGAGAGGAATGACAAGAGGAAGTTTGTAGCGAAAAAAGCAACTATGCAAACCTTCAAGTCAGAGATGAAAGGAAACTCAAGGTCGGAAAAGATGTTCCACATCATGATAAAGAAAGGATCATCCATTTTTGTGAGAAATATGGAGTAGTGGCTTGGTCATGTGATGACCTCAAGGGATATGATACTGAAATCATCCTGTTGGATGCAAGGAACACTGAGAGGGGGGTGAATCAGTGTTCAATAATTTTGATTTGCTAAAAAGATCTAAAACCATCAACAATAATAATTTAACTTTATATAACATTAGTAACACATAATAGATGAAAAAATGCAGTCATATCAATAATCACCATAACACTAGATATTTTTATGTGGAAGCCCTATTAGGGGAAAAATCATGGTGGAGATTAATCCACAAATTTTACTCTGTTAAAAGTAAAATAAAAGAGGGGAATGCACTTGCATTCAGGCGCACTGCTCAAGAAAGAGGCTCACTGCCTTACAATTATAATATAGATTACAAAAAAATTGAACTAAGAATATAGCATCTACAAATGCCTGGATTTAGTTCCACTGAAGCGCACAATATGACTTTGGACCTTCTGCTCAAATATGTTCTACTCTGTTCTGTTCTCCTACTGAAAGCCCTTCAGTAGTACAACTAATATTCGATCAATCAATTGCTCTCCTCTTTTTCACACATATAGAAATCTCTCTTCACATCACGCATACATAAAGTGAATTACCAATCTTCCTTATATATCCGCTCACCCAAAAATTCAATACATGTTAGCCTTTCAACAAAATATAATATTCTTTGCTTATATCAGCCATGTCAGCCTTAAATTTTTAATTAGAAATGAAGCATACCTTCATAAGTCGGCTAGAATTATAGAAGGGGTCCACACCATGGTTCTAAACATAAGAGATAAAAAAATAATTATTAATTCCACATACATCCGCGATCCACCACATCAAGCATGTCGACCACAATGAAAAATAGATCATAAAACATGCCACCGAACCTCTTAACTTGAACTATGATCAATGCAACACCACAAAATTTCTTCAATAGAATAGTGTACAAGCTAAGAAAACTTCCTTGGAGATCCACACTTCAAAATAGTGATCCGGTGAAGTAGTCGGATCAGCATACCAACTGGATGTCCTATTCTTTACTTTCTCTTCCAGTAGAATACAAAGACTTAGATTCTCTATCAGTATAGGTGCAACTGATATTGCAGATAAAATTGTAGACTCAAGTTGCCATCAATGATAACACAAGTAGCCGAAGTCGACCTCATCAAATCCATATGCCAACAATCTCCCCCTTTGGCATTGATGGAAACACTTAGTGAAAAATTGACTAAGTGTCAAAACCAAAAAAAAACATATCAAAGCCAAAACTACTACTCCCCCTTTTGATGTCAGGAAATTTTTCACTTCATTCTCTCCCCTTTTGACATCAATGACAAAGCTCTACTACATCTACTCTAACTTCTCTTCCTTATCCTCTCCTTTAAAATATTTTACTGCACTATCGCTTACTCCATTCTCTCCCCAAATATTGATGCAAAAATTGATCAAAATTTGACAACTACTTAGCTTTCAAAAAATTATTTTATACTTAGCTTTCAATTCTGGAAGGAATTTCTTCCAGGAATTGATTGCAATCCCAATGGCTATGTTTAGACTGTTGTTTTCTAAAGTTCTATTCATTATTTGCACAAGAGACTCAGGAATAGTGATTGCTACTTCCAGTTCCCCTCCTAATTTAAGAGTCTCAATCATTTGTTCTAATCTCCCTTCAGTTATATCTTTGACTTTCCAGAAAGCATCAATGAGAGAATATTGTAATTTTGTCGAGTCTTAACAAGCTCACTTTCAATCTTTTCAAGCTTATCCTTGTACTTTCCTACCACATGAGGCCACCTAAGACAATAGTTAAAAACTTTATTTGCAGAATCAATACATTGTCTCAACTCACTCATTTTCTTCTTTAGTCTGGAAAGAGACAATCTAAATTGCATTTTAAATGAGAAATCATTTCTTCTTCCTTCCTTTCCAGGGGCACAGACTCCATAGATATCTTGAGACATTCAATGAGTTCTTCCAGGAGAACATTCTGCAAACTTTCCAACTCAATATTGTTATCAATTAAGTGCCTTTCCAGAGTGTTTTCAATAAAATCTCATTCATAGGATGGAACATTCAGCCATATACTAGATATCTTTTGCATACCATCCTCATCCTAAATGATTTACATTATCTTTGTCTTAAACAAAGCACTTTCCTCATCACTGTCTTCAACTATTATTGTTTCCAGTTCATCTAGTTTCAATTGATCTTTTGGAATACATTCTTCAAAAACTTCATCTTGTACATCCACAACCACTTGAGTTTTCCCTTTTTCTTCAAATTTTGCAGACTTGGGTGCCGGAGGAGTGACACCAGCTGTATCCTTTCTCTCCTTTTATTTTTCTCTCCTTTTTTGGAAGATGATCCAAATTCAGTTATTTTTGCCGGAAGAGGGACAACACCTTCTCCAAACCTTTCTAATACCTTTCTAAAGAAACATTCACACACTTGTTCACAATTTTCAAAAGAATTGTAATGATTGAATATTTTCTTGCAAATTGGCATATTCTCTCTCCACACTACATTATCCTTCAATGGCAAACAATTTAGAAAGTACATAATAAGACATATTTCCAAAGTATCAAACCTGAATTGTTAGCCAATATCCTTCGTTAATTGAACATTCTCCAACAATTTCTCCTTCAACAGACTACACAGATCAAAGTCCTCATTTTCAATTATCATTTTGTGGGCAATATATGCAACACCTGCTAAGGTTGATCCTTCTCAGTTTCTGAAATAAATTTTGTATGAGACTCCATAAGCCACATACCTTGTCAAAGGGTCTTTAATTGATAAAATTATTAGAGCCTTGTGATCTCCCCTTATTTCGGTTAGGGATTTGAACTCCACATTGCGAATCGACTTTTTCTTTGGTACATCACCAACATTGCATAAGCCTGTTAAATTTCTGATTACATCCTTGGTAATTTGATATGGTTTATCCAAATTGAGAATATCACCATCTAATTTGTTCAAGAAAAATAGAATCACTTTCGCATTGAAAAAATGAGGATAGTCATTCCATATATCCAAATTCTTGTGCTTTGATCCTTCAAGCCTTCTAAAATCGGTGAGCGACAACAAATTTCTTTCATCCCTAATCTTCTCGCTGCAATACTCATCTAGGGTTATGGTACCTTTGATTTTCTTTTGTTTCGTTCTGAACAGAGTTGTACAGATTACAAAATAGATGTGAAATCAATGATTAACAAGAATACTTGGAGATTCACCGCTAGAATGACCTTTCACACCTTGAAATATTGCAAAAAATACTCTCGAACTATTCTCCTTCAATGCTTGGTGCCAAAATAGGGTTCAAAATGTCCTTTTATAACTTTATTTTTTGTCGCAATAAATGTGTTTCCCTAGAAGTTCTGGTTACACTCCAAACTCAGACAACAAGCTAAGAATTCAACTTCAAACTTATACCATTTCGACCAATTCATCATATCATTGCAAATATTTCCAGCGATTGATGACATCTAGAGATTCCTTGCCAACAATACACAGGGGGGTCAATAAATTTTCATGAAAAACTCCCCCTAGGACATTGGCCTAATATCAATTGCCAAAGTAGCTACGGGAGGGATCTTCTGGTACAACTTTATTTCCTTCATCCGTTTCACTTTTCTTCACCCATGTCTTCTTCATCTGGTCTCTTGCCTCTTCCACAGATGCTTTTGCTTTACCTTTATTGTCTTTCTGTGAATTTCTTCCTTGATAAACCGAACCTCTTTTATACATGTTTCTGTTCTAGCAGAACTTTGCAATGTGACCAAGATTGTTACATTTGAAACATATCAGACCTTTTTTCCCGTACCATCCATTCCAATGATTTCCTCCTGACCTGCATTGATTAACAACATGTCCAAATCTTCCATAGGTATAACATTTAATGTTACTAGTACTAACAGTCATACTTCTGCATTCTAATGCCTTATGCCCAAATTTCTTGCATTTGAAACATTGACTAGAGAATGATGGCTTACTAGGGTTTATCTTTCTTCTACATTGAGAAGCCATATGTCCAAATTTATTACAAACAAAGAAATATCCATTAAATCTTTGAGCATTAGGTTTCCTTACCAGATGTCTTCTTCCTTTTTTCTTCTTTTCAGGATTCTTTTGTTAAGATCTGGAGCATTCTCCCTTCTCATATCCAAGACCTCGCTTATCATTTATATCCTTCTAACTTTTGGTTATTTCTTCAAGATTGGTAGAACTTATCCTCAAATTTTCTTTGAATTCATTTGCAGTAGCAAGCTCATTTCCAAGAATGACTATCTGTCTCTCAAGCTCTCATTCATTGTTTCTGGATTGTTGCAGTTCAATCTCCAACTAGATAAATCTATTGTTGATTTGGCTGCATTCTTTAGAATTTTCTCTCAGGGACTGGGCCAAATTCTCCTCATTCTTCTTTCTTTGCTAAATATCTTTAGTAAACTTCATTGCCACAGATTCCATTTCAAGTCTTAGAGCTGCATTGTCCTTGGCTAGCTTCTCACATTCTCTTGTTATCTCTTTTAGGGTTCGATTTAAATGGACATCATCCAGACCTTTGTTTTCCTTTTGCTTCAACTGATCACAAAGTTCCTTTCTCTTTTCCCTTGAGTCATTTATCTTGTCCTTCAGTGATTGAATGATTTTTTTGCCATCTGCAAGATTTTCCTTAAGTTCCATGACCTCTACCTTAGATTGATCAAGATTATCAAGTGCCACCATCAACTGTTGTTGAAGACCACCAACATCCATTGTAATTCAAGATTCACCTCAAGCTGCTAAGCTTCAAAAGAGGAATCTACTCTGATACCAATTGTTGGATGCAAGGAACACTAAGAGGGGGGGTGAATCAGTGTTCAATAATTTTGATTTTCTAAATAGATCTAAAACCATCAACAACAATAATTTAACTTTATATAACATTAGCAACACATAACAAATGAAAACGTGCAGTCATATCAATAATCACCATAACACCAGATATTTTTACGTGGAAACCATGTTAGGGGAAAAACCATGGTGGAGATTAATCCACAAAGTTTACTCTTTTAAAACTAAAATAAAAGAGGCGAATGCACTTGCATTCAGGCGCACTGCTTAGAGCTCGCTACTCAAGAAAGAGGCTCACTACCTTATAATTATAATATAGATTACAACAAAATTTGAACTGAGAATATAGCATCTACAAATGCCTAGATTCAATTCCACTGAAGCGCACAATCTGAATTTGGACCTTCTGCTCAAATCTATTTTTCTCTGCTCTGTTCTCCTACTCTAAGGTATGTCAATTCACATTTGTGCATGGCATATTCTTAAAAACATCATCAAATTACTACCTGCAGGGGAACAACCTGGCTGAGAAGACTAATTTTTTTTAGTCTGATTCATTAAAAGAATCGGATTAGAACATTAGAGAGAATGGCATAAAAACCTTCGGGCAACACTCTTGGAAAACTACATAACTCTTAAAAAAGTTGTCAAGACTTTGTCGTACGAGCTACTATACGGGAAAGAAGTGCTATTGCCTATCTCCATGGAGATTCCTGTGCTACAATTGCTCAAATCCCTTGAAGTTGAAGAAAATGGAGCCATGGAGGTTCGGTTGGTTGAGTTGCTGGAAGCACAAGAAAAAAGGGAAAAGGCCCTAACAACCATGTCTAATCGCTAGCAGGTGGTTAAAAAATGGTTGACAAGAAAGCATCAGACCGGGGTCTAAAATGTGAAGACCTAGTATTAAAATTCAACGAAAGAGTCACAAAGCCTTGCCAACATGGAAAATTCGACAGTCTGTGGGAAGGACCTTTCAAAATAATTCAATACAAGGAACATAGTGCATTTGAATTAGAAAATATGGAAAAGGAAGCATTGGGGATTCTGTTTAATGAAATCCACCTCAAATTGTTTAATTAAGCTTCATTATTATTCTACCTGTGTAAATATGTAAGTATTGTACAATTATTTTTCTTTTGTGTTTTGTTGACCGGTCTTTCCACAAACTTATCAACAACCCATGAAGCAGGAATATGAACCCATATGTGCAAAATTGAAAAGGTTCTCAAAAAAATGAAGCAGAGACATTAAAGGGAACCCATATTGCAAAATTACAAGAAAAAGAGATAGGAATTTGATAAAAGCTATATATTCATTATATACACGAAATTTATATACTTCAATAATACATTTTCAAAATGGCTCTGAGGCCATACTTTTAAAGTATATCTATATAGTATGCAATTTTTTCATATATATAGATATATGTTGAAGGCCTTTTTTTAGGCATATATACAAAAAACATAAGGAAAGTTTTGAGTCTCAAGCACTAGGAACAGGGACATCATCAACAACATTTGGAATAACATCATTAGTAGGAACGACAAAAAAAGCATTAGGAGCAACAAGAGAATCAAGAGCAATAGGAGCATCAACAACAACAACAACCAGTGGTGGGGGATATACCAAGTCTCTGAAGTCAGTGTACCACTCTACGCCATAGAAAAGCACTACATTATAGTAACACAACAAGAACTAACAGGCGAGAGTGACCCTCTAGCGGCATTTTTCGTGTGTTTGAATGCATAACCTGCTCAAAAACAAAACCCATGGCACCACAACATCTTCTTCAATATGCTTACGAAGGTCACTCACCATTGGAATGCCCAGGCCATATACCACATTTTCCACAATCTCACCAAGGCCTCCAAGGTACCGCTTCAAGAAGATTTCCAGCACCAAGCAAATAATCATCTATTTAGGGACCTGAATATCAAATAATGAGGCAACAAAGTGAGAGCAGATGTCAGTATTTACTCTATATTTATCCTCGTACTCAATGCAGTCCCTTCCTAGAACCCACTTCATCACTATTATGGCCAACAAATTCTTGTTCTAGTCATTCTCTTTAGGCGCCTATTGGAGATTTCACCTAAGAATGTTGTCAGAGACTTTTTTCTAACCAACCTAATTGGAGTGTTCATGATGCTAGTTAAACTCAAATGCTTGATGCTAAGCTCTACCCAACTGACCTATGAAAATTCTACCCAACCACCTAATGCTAATTTTTCCTAATGCAAATTCTAAGTATGATTTTGTCGTTATCTAAGGGCTTATTTATAGAAATAGCCAAGATATCTGAGGTATTTGCATGCCATAAGCATGATGCTAATGGAGTACTAACTTGAAAAACCCACCAAGAACCTGCTCAAATTTCCCACCTAGTTGTGTCCGCTATGTATGACTTATTGTGTGCAAAGTTAAGTAGAGGTAATTAGTTTGCATAAGCTGGTGGCAGTCTTCGGTGGTAGTCTGCACAACTAGGTGTTGAGGTGTCATGCTACAAGCATTTTTCAAACTCTAAGGATGAACAAAAATCTTTTCAAGTACTCATTGCACTTTTGGCTTAATTATTCTCTTTAAGATATTAATTGCTAAAGCATGCAAAAGGTTTATACGCCTTCAATCACTAGCTCAGTTCCCAAAAAAATCACGTTGTAGGACATCATTACTAAATTTCATTATGCATTCTTGTCTTTTCAAAATGGCAAGGAATTCATTTTGCACAAGCAAAAGAGTTGGCAGTACATGCCAAATTTAATGCTAAAAAGCAATTGTTGTCTATCACCCTAAGAAAGAAATAGCTAAGTATTGCATGCAAGAAACTAACATTGTAAAAATATTCTTGAGTACACTATCAGAGCAAGGAGTTTAAGTGTAGAATTACAAAGGAGCATCGGTGAATTGCAACAAGTTTGAGCATAGTGGAAATCCACAGCAGAAGGAAAATGACCCAAAATCCTCGGACAAAAGTGCAAGGAGAGTGAACACAAAGCTTTTTTGATGCCATGCACACAACACCCATGGCCAATATTTTTGGCGATACTTCTTATGCTTCACCTAGAATACCAGAGAATTTAGAGTGGATTCACATGCGGGCCATGGAAATGCAAAAAACTCATAAGGACTAGAGCCAAATAAAGGAAGAATGGAATAACATTCATGATCTCGTCCTCAGAAAGAACCCTAAGACTCTTAGGGAGGTGGCTTATGAAAGAATGAAGAAGAATAATGGCCCAGATTCTTTGGTGCAGAAGCAATGGTTTAGCGGGCTTCCATAGTATATGGTCCCCTTTGTGCATTACTGCTTAGAACTAGTCGATGCGGGAATTAAGCATTTTAAGCCAAGTACCAACACCATCAAGGGTCGGGAGCTAAGAGTCAACATCTGCATAGAAGCTATCTAGAGCATGCTATGCATCCCTGTAAAAAACTCTAAAGTGGACAAGATGGAGTCATTCACTCTAGCAAAGGGGGAGAAAATATGGAGAACTAGAGATTTTGCTCTGGATTTTTATAACAAAGAAACCAAAAGGTCCAGGGAAGATCATAAAAGCCACCATAGATTCTGATAGCGCACAATGCTTTCCTCATGGACATGTAGGATGCCTTCTCAATGTTGGCCTTTGTTTGTGGCCTGGACACTGACAAATATGTTCAGGAGTTTTAATTGGGTCTGGGGTTTCAATTGCATAGGAAACATTCCTTCTTCTAGTATGACTTTGCAGAAGTCATCGTTAGGGAGATGCTAAGCCAAATAAAGAAATACAAAACACAATAGAGTTTCAAATTTCCTTCTCTCCTTGCTCATATATTTTTGCATTAGAACCCTGACTTCTTCCAAAAACATGTGAGGCTAGCTATGTTCTATGAAAACAGAATAAGAAGGCCAGTTTCTATATGGAATCCTCTCCCCTCCTCAACTTATGACTATTATGCATTCTAGGACTATTTCTTGACTTCGATTCTACAAGATTTGACTGAGGATGGAAAAATTTATCAGCTTTCTATTGACCAGACATGGTATATGTAGAGTTTCACTCTGAAATGTGACTAGATTTTTAGAGAGGGTTTCACATTCATTTTGGTGCATGACTTCACTGAGGAATCGTTTTGACTTCTAGCATGCATAACATATCAAGTGTTGGCCCTTGAGATGTTCTGACAAGTCTCAATTATTGACTATACCTTTTGTAGAGGGAAGCCCAAGAAGAAAGGATTTTTCCTCTGCCCACTTAACTTAAAAACGGTGGTAATGGCCAAGAAGAAAACTCATAAGCTGCTTGAAGCAAAGCTGTTTCATCTAGGGGTAGTGTTGGTTTGTGAAAAATGGTAGTATAACCCCGATAATGAATTGGGAGACACAAACATCAAGGTAATTCATAGCCCCCGACCTTACTGGGAAAAGTGGCAGAATCCACAAATGGATCAGGATGATCTATTGATTGACCTGGTTCACATTCTCATAGAGGATAGCAAGTCACCATGGCTTAAGTTCTACTTCCCTTTGGCGAAGTATAATGATAAGCGCCAAATCAGGGCCGCCCTTCGCAATGATGTAGTAAGGAATTTTAACTAGAGCAAGGAAAGGATTAGGGATTTATGGATTTACCGACAAGAGATCCAACACCCTAATACCCCTTATCAGGGCTTATAGACGAATGTCAAATTTGATAAGTTGTGGAACGACGAGCATGAGGATACTGACACAAGCGATGATGAGGATGTAGACCCGGAGGAAGCTGAAAAGTATACAGGGAAGGAGAAGGAGAAGGAAAAAGGTGGCCCCAACGTAGAAAACTAAATAAGTAGTAGCACAACCTAGAACAACCACTCCAAAGTTGTGGGTGAATATATCATGTTCGGGATCCTTGTAGACACACACATGGGCCATGAAAAAACCTAGAGTTTCCCAACAAAATAGTTGGAGGCCATGGAGGTGGAAGATTCCCAGCCAACCAAAAAGTAGCACATAGAGGTAGCTTCTGAGGAGGGTTCGCATGAGCCCACAAGCTAGGAGCCTGCAACAAGACAAGGATTGCAATCATTTGCACTGCAGATTTCTCTCGCTCCCTCTTTTCTCACTTCACAATCTTTGGTTCCTCCTACTGTCTTCGCGTTGCCCCTCACTTCAAGTGTCGGCCCTTCTTTTTCTGCTTCTGTTGCAATGGTCGTGGGAGGTTTCTCCCAATTCTCCCAGGTGAGACCATTTTCCTTTACTCCTTTGTAGACCTTTCCACCTTTTGTTGGAGCCTAGTCCACATCCGCAATCACTTCACCTTTTTCCTCTGCAGCTACCATTGATCCCCTTCTTGCTACTACTATGTCGACCCTAACCCAGTTAGACCAACAGATGGAATTTTCCACGACTCCACTACCACCACTGCACCTAATGAGTCCTCCCACTGGTTCACAGATCGGGCTTTGGTATATTCCCCCATTCTCTCCAATAACAGTCTCTCTTTCGAGGAAGAAATCGCCCGAAACCACTACCCTCTTGTTCCCTTTTGCTCTTCCTCCCGGTGCACCCTTCACAAGCGAGCTTATTAAGTCGCCAACGTAATTTTTTTCAGAGGGCGATAAAACAAAATACACACGGGCTATCAAGATATAGAAGAAAAAGGCCAAGGATGCTAAAAATCTAGCTAAGCCAAAGGTGTAGACACTTTTCAGTGAGGCTCAACAATTGCTGCATTTCACAACCATGCATCCAACTGTCATCAAACCGCAAGGAGATATGCAACCTGAGGATTACAACATCTATGCTATGGGACTCAATTTGAGCATAGCCCACCCATAGGATAAGGTTGAGCTCATGGAGGAAACACAATGAGTGGTGACCACTAGCTTCCTCAAGTTTTGTCGCTAGCTGAAAAAGAGGGAAGAAGAACTAAAAATTGTCAAGGAGAGAATTGAAGTCCTAATTGTCAAGGAGAGAATTGAAGTCCTATTGGTGAAGGATAAGGTGAGAGATACATAATTTGCATGCTTATCACAATAAGAGGAGGTAGAGCAGGCCAGACTCAGAGAGGAACTCACAAAGTTCCAAGCCTAAGATTCCAACTTGGTCATCGAGCTTCAATAGAAAAATGAAGAATTGTAAGATCAGTTGGCTTGGGCCAAAGAGGAGATGCAACAAAGGAATGAGGAGTTTCAGTATCAAAGCGCTCAATTAGAGCAAAAGATGCAGCAAAAGGATGCGAACCTTGAAGGCCAAAAGGCTCAATTTGAGAAGGAAATTCAGGAAGTGAAGCTGTCCCTGGATAGAGAATCTGTAACTACAAGTCAAGCCGAAGAAAAATGGCTTGCTGATTTGAGAATCTTGCAAGAGCAACTTTCCACTACAGACAAGAGGATTGTAGAACTGACGCAGGACATCGGGTTGAGGGATGCTGGAATTAGTTTTTTGAAGAATCTTCCCCAACCCCTACTGCCCAGTCATACCTCCTTCAAGTAGCCTAGTGGCTATATGTCTCATACTGGGAAAAGGTCAAGGCTTTCTGCCTGACTCTTCAGTCGACACTTCAGTTCATGGCATAAGTAACAAATTTAGGCGGGGAAGTTCATGGAACTATTGAGTGGTTCCCACAATTCATCACAGAGAAGGTTCCTGAGGCTGGAAAATTGCTAGACAAGTTATACATGATGCCAAATGAGGACTTAGCGAGAGCGAGAATCGGGGACCGCAAGTCAGCTACCAAAACAACAAATGAGTTCATCCATTGCCATACAACCATCCTTCATGCTAGTGAGTGTGCTGCCACACTGGGCGAAACTATGAACATGTGTGCAAATTTCTCCCAACTAACTTAGATGGGCTTACCCTCCTCATTTCTTTATGATGACTCGGTAGCCATAGCGAAGTAGATTGCGACAAAGATTGAAGAGAAGCAATAGGACATATTCACTTTTTAGAGCTTTAGTCATCCCCCTACTATAGATGATATTGAGAGCATCACTCATCAGATAGCATGACTGCTCTTCCAACTCAAGCCTAGGGCCAATATATCCATGACACTACCATACAAAGAACTGATCGATCTACATGGAGCACAAGAGAATCTATGTAACATATCAACACCATTTGAGGTTGACTGGATGCCTCTGCAAACCACTCTCTCCAAGATTTGATTGCATCACCCAATGGATAGGACTCTGGTCTGCGAACTAGAAATTTTTGGGTTTCTCATTTCACAAGCGAAACGCCCCTAGTAGTCGCCAAAAGTTGTGGATATAAATTTCCTTGAGCTCCCTTCAGGTTGTTTATATTTTTGCTAAGTCCGACCCACATCTTATATATTTGAATATCCTTAGGCCCCCTTTTGATGAACTTCATCCGCTGCCACCATGTGTCTGCCAGGCGCTCCTCATAGGGATTTCTTCCTACGCTCTTCTTTCGGCCCTTGCCATGCTTCCACATGTCAATTCTACGGGCACTTGAAGACTACTTCCCTTCACTTTTCAACCAGGCCTCGTCTGCATGCCACGTAGCATCTATCCACATTCACTTTTTGGCAGACCCCACAATCAACGCTAACAATGAAGACCTCTCCACATGTCATCCCCGCGTGGATTTTTATCACAAGGAGGGAGGAATGAACCACGAGCCCCGCCATATTTTCGTGTGTCCTAACTTCCTTCATGGGTAAGTGATACATGTCAACACAATGTTTTGTGAAGACCACTGCCATCATTGGAGGGGATGCATCTAGTTCAAAAGTGACCATGTTCTATGGCTCAAATCTTTTTTTGTTGCAATGGCCAAGGGAAATCATTGCTCTGAGCATCATTGTTCATGATAAGGGAATCTTTTCTGTTACTAGCTCACCAAGTGGTGGGATTATTTTCTATATATACTACTTCTTCCTTCCGAAAATGAGTTCGGAAGATACAGAAAAAAATTAGGAAAGACATTAGGCCTTTTTATACTATTTTAGATTATTGTATGAGACTCACAAAATATGCCATTGTTTGGCCTTTTGTTTTCTTAAGCTATTTGACAAAACATTATATTGTGCCATTACTGTACTGAGTTGTTTATTAGCAAAACTTCTATGATTTCAATATAAGTTGCTAATTTAGACTATGTCTTTGACTCTTCTTTTTAGTAAATGTATATGGGAATTATTTTATGTTTTTGGATAAATCATTCAGGTTTTCATCTTTGATTTCTATTATTTTGGGACTTACTAAATTGCTGAACGGGCCCTTAAATCGCATCCAAAAGATAGATTTACTGTGCCTATATCTACATCTTGGTGCATCACCTTAGTTAGATCTTTATTTTTTATATCTACTTCCTTTTCCCATTCCAAAACCCCAATTACAAAAGAATCTGACTTCTTTAAAAATCTAGAGGTCACTCAGTTTAGCGCAATTGGTCCCCATTAATTGAGTTTCCCATAAGGCTTTTATCTTGTCATTTTTTGGCATCAACAGTTTCATTTGGGAACATATGACTTGGAATAGGGCTTTTCTAACCTCTCATGTCTTCTTATACTTTAAAGCAATTTCTCACAATAATGGTGTTAGCAATCGCTTTAAAGTGGGGGTATACATCGACACTCATGTTTCACTGTGAGATTTTCATTATTCTTGTGATGTATTCTTCTCTTGGTGGTGTCATTGGGTTTGATTTCCTTTGAGAGAATGATATTTCTTTGAATTGTCCTCTCTTGGAGACATTAAGTACAATGTTCCCTAAGAAGAGACCTTACATGAACTAAGCAAAATCCCTTGAAAAATAGAAAATATTTTGCATGCATAAATGTTCATAAGTGCTTAATGTAGCTTGTTAGGCCTTGTGAAGCTCAAAGTTTCATTTTGTGGCACCCTATTGAATTTATCAAAGGGATATCCTTGGTATGGTTAGTATGATGAGAAGCCTAAACATGGGCATGATTTTCTCATTATACGGTGAGAAGCTGATATAAAGGCATGAATTTCTCACTAAGCCACCCTTTTTGGATACTCACCCAACGAACAACCTAAAGTTCTGTTGCCTCAGAGAGAGCACACATTTTGGACAAATAGCTAAGGCTTGATCCACATCATGTTCGAAAACAAATCGAGGCTTGATCCACCCCTTTTTGGATACTCACCCAATGGATAGCCTGAAGTTTTGTTGCCTCAAAGTGAGCACACATTTTGGACAAACAATTGAGGCTTGATCCACAGCGTGTTGGAAAAAAAGTTGAGGCTCGATCCACCCCTTTGGATACTCACCTAGAAAATAGTATGAAGTTATGTTACCTCAGAGTGAGTGTGCATTTTTGGACAAAAAAACTTAGATTTGATCTACATCGCGTTGGATAAACAATCGAGGCTTGATCCACCTCTTTTTATTTATTTTATTATTTATTTTTGTTTTTCTTTATTTTATTCATTGAAATTTTATGTTTGTGTATCTCGATGTTGCATATCATACACCTTTTGTGTGTCTCTTTGTGCTTATGTTGGTTTGACAAGGGACTTGGATCCTGAGGGCTTGGCCACCTCCTTTGATCTTTGTTATCCTATACCATCCACATTGGTACACTTGGACCCCTCTTGAATGTTTACTTTAGTGTGAGTTTGAAGCAAGTTACCCCTCTCACTGAAGTGGGGGCTAAATGTACTATAGGAAAAAGTATCTCTTTTTCACACTTAATTTGGGAATAATTAATATTAAATTGAGCCTAATGTTTCCTTGATTTAGTATGTTCACATTAAGTTTAGGAACCTTTTAAACTAAATGGACCTAATTGTGCCTTATTTAGGGTGTTGTAAAGTGTATCTTTACACTTTCACACAAATCTAGGACTTTATTAATTAATTGGGGTTATTTATGCCTTCTTTGGTCCTAATTTGGATCCACAAGCCTTATTAAATGCATTTTTATCAAGATAATCTCGACACTCAGCAAATAACCAATCATAATTCAATGTTTTGGGTCATGTGTTCTAGATTTGGTGATCTGGGACTCATACACCACCTTGGGCATATGAGTCCCACCTAGGTCTTGGGACCTGATTTCAAATTGCACATTAAACAAGACACACCTAGAAATCTGTGCCCCAGGTTTTATCCATTGGGAATCATATGCCACAACTGGTGTATGAGTCCCACTTTAACTTGGACCTATTTTAAATCAAATTCTTGATGGGATTTTATTATTTTGGATCTGATGTCAGCTTGTAGTGTTGTAATTTCATGAAATTTGGCATAAACAGTATAAATACAAGGTTATTTCACATAGTTTCATCCTAGAATTTCATAAGAAATCAAGAGTACTTTCACAAAAAAATTATAGAGTATTCAAGATAATTTCTAAGGAATTTAAGGGCAGATTGATAGAAGATTATTGCAGCAATCAAGATCCATTATCATGTCAAAGTCTTGATGCATCATTTGTGTTTTTGAGCTAACATTTTTGATATAGGTTCTTATGATTCAAGCAAGCATTCAGGTTAAGATTCATAACATACAATCAAGAGTCAAGATCTAAATTCATGCTAGCCATTTCACATAATTTTGCAGTTTTTGTTACAAGGGTTTGGTGAGTTACAACATAGCTTATTTGTTCATTCATCATTCCTTCATTCTATTTGATTTCATTTCAAAGTTTGATTATCAAAATAGGGTTTGACCAAGGAAAACCCCTATCCACTAACAAAACAACATTTCCCCCTCTCTTTGATGTGTGATTTGCATATTTAGGTTGAAGATATATTGAAGAGCAAGATTGGAGAAAGTTGTCCAAGTTGTCATCTTCATGAAAAGTCATCTATAGGTTGGAATTCAAAGTTTCAAACTCGGAGATTGGAAGGGAGAGAAGCTACATGAGATCACTAGAGGATGTCAAAGTTTTAGATCAACCCTAATACTAGGACTAAATCACCACTTTTGGCATATGAGTCCCAGTATACCAGTTTTCAAATGTTTTCTATAGATCCTGGTTTTCCAATTGTAGATTCCAGATTCAACTCGAAACCCTAAACTGGGACTAAATTGCCCAATCTGACATGAGTCCCAGTGTGCATCAAAAGTCATAATTTCAAGATTATAGACCTTGTTTCAAGCATCTTCCATTTTCCAAGTGCACCTCTATTCATTCTCAGTTCATTAATCTGATTTTAAGTTTCATTTCCTAGATTACATAGCTAGATTTGCATACTATTTGCATTTCCTTCTTTCTAAGCCTTTGCTTAGTGGTGAACCCCCCTTCTTTTTTAATCACACCCAAGGAGACCATCCTAACCCTATCCCATTCCTCAATCAAGTCAATTGGTTGAGGGATCTTGGTTTCCATAAATGAACTAGAGGAAATAGGTCCTTACCCCTTTGTGTGTTCCATCTCCTAAAAGGTGGAGCACCCTATTTCATTGTGTTCACTATGATTAGAACCAAATTTTCAAGATAGTTACATAGTCCTCTACACTTCACAGATCTTCCTGCAAGTTACTGTTTCAGTTTGTTAATTGTTAGATTCTTGCATTTTGTATATTAGGTCATATAATCTAATTAGGTTAATCTATTTCAAAAAATTCCAAGCCATACCAAGTGTAAGAACTTATGAAAAGCAAGAACATGATCAAGAGACTAAACATAGCACAAAAGAGAGAGACAAGATGAGAGGATATGATGACTGTATTCTCAATATGCATGAAGATGTACAATTACAAGTATGCACAAGGCTTACTTATAAAGGAAAGCTAGGACACAATGAAGGGCCATGAATGAGACAAGTGTCCCAATCATGTGTAGGGTAGGTAGAAATAAATAATAGATAATTCCAGGAAAGGTGGATCACCCACCTAAAGTGGAATTAGCATGCCACGAAAGGTGGAGATAAAAAGGTGATAAATAGATCACACCACAAAGAGTGGAATTTCTCCTACATACACTTCCCTAAGTGTCGAACTCATATCTCTCAATGTATGCACAAACATAGGTGCAAGATGCAAATAACTAGGTGTCACAAGTGCAACCTACAATGATATGCATTCCCTAAGTAAGCTTAAGTAAAGTGTAATAAGTAAAATACTTATTTACACCAACACCAAGACTCAATAGGATGGAGTTTGGGTTTGATTGGCTCACCTTCATGGTTAAAATTCAATCTACTCACCTTGTTGATCTCCATCTTAATGAAACAATAGAAAACCACCCACAACAACAAAATCTTGAATCCTAGGTTTACACATTAGACCTAAGGTTCCTAAGTTTTGGTGAACTTGACCTTTTAACATTACTTACCTTTTGACATTGCACCTTATATCTAGGTTTTAGATTTCATTGTTTTTTATTTCTCATTTAGGGTTTCATTTTTGCATCATAAAAGACATAAAATTTCAAAAAATGCATCATTTTGCATCATAAGGTACATTGGGATTTATTTTAGTCACTTAGATTAGATCTACATTGGAAATTGCATTCATAATTGTCATTTGCATTGTTACACATTTGCATTTGCATCACATTATCTTAATTCGAGCAAATTCTAGAAAAAAGCTTACTTGCAGACCTATTTGCACACATAAGCAGAATCTTTAGACATAATAACAAACATTTAACTTTTGAATTTTTAGAACCCCTATCAAGGACTTAGATGCCCTTGGGTGCCTTTGCCTTTGTACACTTGCAGTAAAAAAATTTTGCACACTCTCTGTCTCTGTGATTTTAGTTTGTTTGTGCTTGCAAATCTCTATTTTGGAGTTCTTAATTGCATTCATTTAGCTAAAAAGTGAAAAAAAGTGAAAAAAATGCATTGTTTTGTTTCAGAATTGCATCAAAATCATCATTCTCAGATTTAAGCATCTTATAATCAGTCAATTTGTGCATTTTAGATTAGAAAATTACATTCAAAATTCTTATTTATTGTTACACACTTGCATTGGCATAAACTAATCAAAACCTAGAAAAAACATTCACTATCAAATTTGTCTACAATCAAGCCCATAATCTTGAAGCAAAATCACACACAAAAACCTGCCTAGGACATAGACACCATTGGGAACCTCTATCCTCCTATAAATTATAAAATAAATATAATAATCAAACTAAATATATTTAAAATTATACTCATTGGAAAATTATTTTGAGTTCTATGTTCCTACAAATTATCTTGTCATATTAATTCCATTTATAGTCTAACCTAAGGTTGAAAACATAAATTTTTGGAGAAAATCTGAAGATTAAAGTGGAAAGGTCATTTTTAGGGAATTCATTCGAAGGTATGTCCTTTCCACAAAAAAATAATTAAAAATAAAAAGGACTTGGCACTATGAACCTAATAGACTATATTGACTTTCTAAATTATTTATAACAAGTTTATTAGCATCTGAAGCTAACAGTGAGATTGACATTCATTGAGCCATTTCCATATGTAATATGACATAAATGAGATGCCATGAACGAGATCATGTCAACACACATCATATGCTAGATGATGATTCAATAGAGGTTGTTGTTTGGACTGATGTACTGATAAGAAAGGGATGATGAGGAAAAACAATATCAACAACTCTTTCCAACATTTGAATCACTCTACTCATAGAATGTAATTGAGAAGGGTTGTACTGAATGCACCACAATCCCAACATCCTCAACTTCTTGGTTATAACTTCATCTTCATCATCAACAATAATTTCTCTTCTTAGCTTTCAAAATTATCCCATTTCCACTTGTTTGAATGCCCACTCTAGATAGTAAAATTTGTTGGATTTGGTTATTTTTCGTGAGAAAGTTCTTTCTTCCCCTCACCATTTCCATCACCAACATACCATAAGTATACACATTTGATCTGTCAGTCACAAGTCCATTGATTTTAGACCACACCTCTGGAGCCACATAACCAAGGGTTCCTCTAATGCTTGTAATAGGAATTTGTACCTTATAGTGATCTTGTTGGCTGTTTTGGAATCTATACACATCCTCCATTTACCATCATTCTTGGGTTCTATTATTGTGGGTATTGCACATGGGCTGAAAATTTGTTTGATCAACCCTTTTATCAATAACTCATACATTTGTTGATTCAATTCTCCAGTCTCCATTGGTGTCATCCTATGCAATTCTTTATTTGAAAAAAATGCTCCTATAATTAGGTCCATATTATGACTAATAGTAATTACAAGTGGTAATCCATCTACCATATTGTCTAATACAATGTTCTTATACTTGTTATTTATTTTGATATTTCCTCTTGCAATGCTTCCCCATCACTTGTGGTGGGGTTATATGTACTTGCAATACTACATAACTTAGAAATCAATACAAAATATGCATTCTTATGTCCCAAACTATCTAGGAATTTTCTCCAATCTACCAAATAATTTCAGAATTATTTCAAATGTAGTCTTCTTTCTCTTTCTATGGAATCAACCTATGTTTCCTATCATCCTTTTTAACCAGATAAGTATTAGCTCTCCCATCATGTATTTCTCTCCTATCAAAATGACATTGTCTCCCTAATGGCATGCATACATTAAAATTATATCACATGAATTCATCATGATATGTTCCTATATGAAATTCATCGAACATTATTCATTGACCATCACTTTATGTTCCTTTTGTAACCCCACAATATTTGTTGCTGAAGCCTACATAAATATGCTTGTGAAAAATGGCGGGATATACACAACTAAATAGAGGTATATTCAATAAAAAATGCAATATACATAATTTTTAGATATTCATTGAAACCCTTTGTCAGATACTCACTATGTATTTTAATATAAAGCCTTATACTTGTGTATATATGTATGGCGAAAATATCTCAGACCTTTGTGTATACCTCACAAAATGACATGAATCTATGTGTATTTGTCATTTTTACCTCTATGTTATGTGATGTATACTTACTATATATGTCCAAATCTATATTGATAAAGACAATGCTCAAAAACTCTTTGGTTGTACGATTGTATGGCTATACAAATTTCTATACAATGGGCTTTAGGGGCCCTAAAAAAGATTAAAAATATTGACAGTAAGCAAAACATAACAAATTTTATTTCAAAATTCATCTCTCGGCCCTTCTAAGCGCAATTATGAGGTTATTTTTGTGATTTAGGACTCTTGTTAAAAATTGACCTCCAAGAGCCACTCTACAAAGCCTTCCCCTACAAGATCAAACTCAAAAAAACTCACAAGGATAAGCATTATATGTAAAGATTCACGTCAATTTCACCAAAAATGTATTGCATGCAAATGATGTAATAGAAATATGCATAAGATCTAGCCTAGATCAAACCAAATATATGAAAACCATAAAAAGATCAAGTGTAATATGTTGATGTGTTGATAGCTTGGATGTAGTTGCTCAAGATTCTAGTAGCATGTTGTTATGATCAAGATGATTCAATAAAAATTTGGGCAACATAATAGTAGCATAACTGTAGCATGAGAGAGATTGATGCAAATGGGATGGAAGGAATCTCATTTATACAACTTTCAAGAGGGTAATCAAGGGCCAAGATATATTGATTGATGGATGGCTAGGATTGAACGAGGATCAGGGCTTGGATCAAAGGTTGTAGTCATGTGAAAAGTGTCACATGAGGGATGAGTTTTAGGTTTAGGATTAGGATTAGGGCAACACTTTTATGTGGATGGCTAAGATTAAGAGGTGGGATATGAAATGAATGGATGATATGGAAAGTTAGTTTGACTTTTAGAAAATGTCTAGATTTAATGAATCTAGACAAGGTCTTAGCTAGACATGTGAGAGGGACACTTGTCACATGATGACAAGTTTAGATTGTGATTCATGTGAATGGAATCAATGACTATGATTAAATGGATAAGGCTAGAGATATAAAGGGGAATTAAATATTGGAGGAAAAGGTAATAGGATTAATTAGCTTAAATTAATTAATTAATTAATTAATTTAGTTGGAGGATTTGGGGATAAAGGTGATGGATAAATTAAGTAAATAAATAGTGAATATTTATTTAATTAATTGGCTTGGAGAAGATGGGATAAAAATTATGGGATAAATTAATTAATGATTTTTATTTAATTAATAGCTTAAGGTAGGCTAAAATTAGGTGTGATTGTGTAAGGTCAAATTTTAGGTGTCTACATGAATATTTTAACCTTTTCAACTTCAATTTGTCAATGATGTTTTAGATACCACTTTATTTGTACTATCAGTATCAATAATAACTTTGCAACACTTACCTCCTACTTTGCACCTAGTCTTGAACAAATTTTTCTTTGTATTGGTTCTTCTTCATCATCAAAATTTAACAAAATTCTCCTCATGATAAGCGGTTCTCCATATTTTAGTTCATCCTCTAAATTTGGTGCTCTTTAGACTCTTCCTCTACATATGAAATTCTTGCACTACCTTCTACCCTTTATTGTTGTTTCCTTAACCTTTATAACATTTAAATGATTGGTTTACTTCTCCTTCACACTTGAAATATGTACCTTTGAAAGATCTCCCATTGTTCTTACCATATCTTCCTTTGTCCCTTGATATCCATCTATTCTATCATTATAGTAGGAATTTCCACCATATCTTTATGGTAGGTATTATTTCTTCCTCCTTCATTGTGGTAGGTACTACTATCATTACAATAACTATTATCAATCTTCCTAGCTTTCACATATGGTTTTCCATCGCCACATTGTCATATTCATTTCTAGATTATTCCTCCTCTTCCTCTCTATCTACTTAATCTATTATTAAATTTGTAATGATCATCTTGTAAAATTATTTAGTGTACTCTTTTAAAATCTATCATTTTGCCTTAGATTTTGAAATATTTTCAACAATTCCAATTCATAATTGTTGACGTCCCAAATGGCACAGCAACATGCAAACAGAATATTGCTACTTTATTTCTCCTGAAAGAGAAAGGCAACACATGGATGCCTTAGCTCGCAAGGTCTTTGTAGTTGGTTCTCAACTATGTTGATGTCCCTTAGTGGTCAATGTAACAGTAGTATTCAAGGGGCCTACTGGTGTTGAGCTTTTGGATTGTTCTGGAGATCAAACATGAATTAAAACCTAATCTAACCGGGGTTTTAAATAAACAGAAAAAGATGGATCAGGGCTTTGAGACAGAAAAGAATGACACTTCATCTGAATTAACCAGACCTATCACCTTCCAAGGAATTCCTAACTAAAACTGCAGAACAAAGTCAACTTGTGACTAACACACAGTTTCATTCATTCACAGTGCTGATTTCAATAGCAGATTGCAAGTTACCATTCAAACAAAACATAAAAATCAAACCTCATCCCTTGAAAGCTTCCAAAATTAGATAATTAATTCAAGACAAACACCATTCTGGAACACAACATGAAGTAGATTAAAATCTGGTTGCTTCTACTGTCAATGAAACAGATAAGCAACATTTACAAATCTGGCACAATCACCAGTCTACAGAAAATCTGTGACTCCAAATTGTTTCCATCTACACTAAGAGAACCGAAAGATACATTGGTCTTCTACTTAATCTAACTCCTAACTACTAGTTCTACTCTACAAGTTCTAACTAATTTTTACTCTACCCATTCTAAAAGTTCTAACTTGGAAGTTCTAACCTTCGAAGTTCTAATCTAGAAGTGCTAACCTTTACAAAGAGGCAAGAATGCCTTATATACAGAATGTACCAACAGGAATGTGCTGTCCCCTGCACTAGGGTTTACAAAATATCTACATCTAGGAGAGTCGGCTCTCAGATCTTTCTAAGGAAAGTCAAAACTGCATTCATTGTGAAGCCCTGCTGTCCATGCTGATGAAGGATTTCTAGAAAAGATCTATAGATCTTTTGCTGCTGTAGCATTAACTCTTTTGTCTCCATGTCCATCTTTGAACTCTCTTGTAGTCTGCCTTGAATGCTCAAAATATCATCATTAATACTAATCTACCCCTGCCGGTGGTCACTACAGCTGTCCCTGTGACTCATAGTTTCTTCTTTCCTTTGGCCTTTCTTCATGTTCTGGACCTTTCTATCCATTGACCACTTCCTGGAAGCACCATTGAGCCTCCCTGTAGATCTTTGCATTTCACCCAAGACATCTCCATCGTCACCTATTTTCAGAAAGAGTCCATCTGGTTTGCATTTTGTTGGTCTTCCATAGGGGTGGTCAATTGGTCAAAGGGACCAATGAATCACTCCTTTGGCTTCTTCCGATTGGTCAGGCATACGCCACACAAGCTTTATCAGGCGGTCAAAAGTGGTCCACCTTGAATCGCATGTCGGTGAGACATCCATCATGTCTCCCTGATGCGATTTCATTTCAACAGTTATCGGCATAACATATGGCAGTCGGCAAGATGTTTTTGCAAGCTGCAGAAGTTATACAGATCTCACAAAACCTATCGGCAAGACTGCATTCCTTCAACAAGACCACATGGCGAAGTCCCCTTGGTTATACCGATATCTCTTTTCATTTGTGAGCCCACCGCTATCGGCAAGACCTTTAGCGAACTCCTTTTCATTCTTGCCAAGCCCACTTTCTTCCTTTCGGCATGACTTTCTTCCTTCGCCAAGACCTTTTGGCAAAGGTATGATCCTTGGCCGAGCTCCACTTCTTTTCGGTGGGACCCCGCTTCATGTCGGCATGACCTTCGCTGTAGTCACACTAATGCATTTTCTTTGTTCCACATGTGTCGCCGTAGCATTCTCTTGTCGGGGAGATGTCCTATAGAAACCTCATGTCTCGGCGAAAGCCTCCACATGTTCTTTCTTTGGTCGCCGAGAGTTATTAATTCTCTCACCGAAGACCTTTGATAGAATCCCTCGCGCCATGTCAGTGTGACTGGAGCTGTTCGGTGAGACGCTATTCCGATGCAATTGAGTCTTGCCAAAGGTTTTACTTGCTGGTGGTTAGCAAGACATTGTGGACTCGTTGAGACTTTATACCGACGAATAGATCTCTCCGCGAAGTGCTTGTTTGTTGTGCGGTAGTCGGTGAGACTTCATGGATTCACTAAGACTTTCTCTGAAGGAAACCCCTCATGCCAATAGGAAACTCCATGTCGCTGGGACGATGACCTCTGTCTTGCCGATAGATGCCTGCATATGAATTCCACTCGATTGACAACCTCGAGGTCTTGCCGATAGGCAACACAGACACATATTGACAGAATGCACTGGTAGTCGGCAAGACTTCTACAAGGTCTTGCCGACTTTCTTCTTAGAGGAAAATTGTGACCAACTGGACTGAGGAAAGCATTCCAACTGAGCTCCCTTGGCAAATATCATCACATGCTGGATTTAATCCTATATTCAACAAAGAAAACCATAGTAAATATCACAGAGATAGAAGTTAATTAAAAAAAATCGTCATTGAAACGAATCCTATGTTAGTAAGGTGTCGTTAAATCTTTAAACAAAATGATCATACAAACAGTTCGGGTTTCAGGCTGACCCACGGAATCCAAGCCAGGGAGGAATTTCAGAGAATTCTGAGTCAGGTGGATTCCAACGGAATAAGCATGAAAACACCCATTAGAAACTTTATCCGATCATTATCAATCAAGGAACAACATGTGAGATATCAAAATAACATCAATTATTCATAAAATGCATCATCATTTATTAACTAGCCTTACTACTCCATACTTCTTCACATTTCATTAGATTCCGGGGCAATCCGCACGGGACAGATTTCCGCGAAGGAGAAGACATCAGGAAAATACGGTCCACGCGGAATTATGCGAGGACCAAAAATCCCCAAACAAGAACGCTTAGCCGGAGTTCGAACAAGATCCGGGAAAATCTGGATGGGGTGGAAAATCCCCAACTCAGGAGAAAACCCGAATTCCAACTGAGGCAGAACCAAAATTAGACCAGAACAAAAGACAAACCCAGGAAGAAACAGAAGAACCCTCAAAAACAAAGCAAACAACCAAAGGCAAAGAAAGGAAAAGAAAGGGGGACCCGTTTTGTTCCAAATCAAAATGGGGTGGTTATGCAGGGCATAACAATAATTAACAAGTGTAAATTATCTTTTCAACTTTACAACCATCCTATCCCACTTTGTGATCTTTTCTTTTCCTCTCCTATTTTTTCTAGCTATACTTATTTCCACCAAACAAGATTCCCTATCAATTAGTTTTCATAAATCTAACCCTTTTCAAGATCCACAATTTCCTCATACTCAAAATATTCATCCAAACCATTTATCTAATCAATCAATTCTTCATAGTTCAAATCACCAAAATAATTAGAAATATCAATCATAGGTTTATTACCAATTTTAGAAATAGCCTTCAACATTTTTACCTCATCGATTTCTTCTTCTAGATTTGCTAGAACTTGCTCCATAGTTGACACATCTCCTCTTTCATTCTCATCTTCTTCCCTCTCATAATTAATTCTAGGGTTTATACTTCTTTTTCTATCCTTTTCTAAAGCATCCAAGTAGGCTTTCATGACCCCCATCATTTCAAATATTTTCCCCATTCTTCTAGCAATAGTAGCACCTTGATCTCTTTTTAGCAACATCTTTGGTTGGGAATTGATGAGAACTACCTCTCAATTAAATATTTTTTATCAAGCTTCTTATAGGCTACCTCAATTCAACAATTTGTTCACAAGATTTTTTTTTGGGATACCAATTCAATCTCTCTCTCTCTCCTTAGGATTCCAAACATAGTTTGATACCGCTTTTGATGTAGTCATGGATGTTGGATCCAATTAAGGACCGCCAACCGTGTAGGAAAGTAAAACAACTAACAATTACATAATGAAAAATCAATGACACAATAAAATAATAATATGATTTTTATTGTTTCATTGTCAAGAATGAATTACAATCTACTACAAATGACTTCCAATATGCTAGGCCTAAACTATTTGATTACAAACATGTGACTACAAAATTTGAATGATATTACAATGTATTCTATATGTCCCTCATACTCTCACACTTGTGCTCTCCTCTCTATATTCCTTGTTACTTGTTCCTATTCTCCCCTTTACTTGTTTGCAAATGATAGTGAATGGTGTATACATATTAACCTCAATCCTTGTGATTGATTTTTGGTGGCCACATGGTTGCACAAAGCTCAATGTATTAATGAAGTATGTAGTTGGCCAAACATGTAGATAAAATTTTCCCAATGGAATGAGGTGATGCAAAACTTGATGCAATGAATATTAAAGCAATCTTCGTCGAAGTGGGGAACCCTTCCCTGGTCCTCCAATCCAAGCTGACAGGAGACACATAAAATGAGGTCCAACTCATATCTTGGCCCTTCTAATGTATTATGTGATATGTGTTTCTTTTTTGCTGCAAACTTTAGAAAGTTATTACAAGCCTTAAATTATGTAACTGATTGTTAGCGACTAAGCTTGGTAAGGTTTATAAACTAGGTTATACCTTTATGGTGATTAGAATCCTCTTAAAAGTGAATATGACATTAAAGGATCATGGTAGAACATCTTTTCCAAACTGTAAGGTAAGGTATGTAATTGTGGTGAAATTCAGTAATATTTTCTATGATTGATTAAAAATATACAAACAAACAAAGTGAAAGAATGTTGATTGATGCAAGATTGCTCTTACACCTTAGAATGCTCTCACATCATACAATCCATTTTTATATTTTAATGGTTTTGGGAGAAGAAACTAACGGAAAACTACAATCCTTCTTGAAGTGCCCCATATGATTATACCCAAAGTAAAAAATGCCATCCATTGATAACTAATATATTAAATCTAAGGGGCAGAAGCCAATTCGATACAAATGGAATGAGGAAGGGATTTAGATAGGCCAACCACAACACACACTCTAACATAATGACTATGTA
Organism: Sequoia sempervirens; assembly: GCA_007258455.2. Lineage (NCBI taxonomy): Eukaryota > Viridiplantae > Streptophyta > Pinopsida > Cupressales > Cupressaceae > Sequoia > Sequoia sempervirens. The sequence goes on from VDFB02047144.1 coordinate 36,162,925, forward strand.
GATCGTGTGATGAAGGATTATTCTAATGTAACCCCTACATCTTCCACAAGAAGTTTCAGAAGACCCAAATTTCATATGACGAAGGGAAGATTGTATAATTTGATCAAGTGGGGAGTGAAGAGAAATCCACTTTCATGGGATTAAAAAAACGATGCCACAAACATAGAAAGATCCCAAACTTCCCAAGAAAACCATGAACAGTTGGCCCAAACAAAATCACGATCTGACAAAGACTGAAATCTAATTGAAAAATATCCCTTAAGATGGGATAAATATTACAGAATCAAAGATTGAAAGTGAAGATTCTCGAGCCCATTTGTAAAAATTCCCAACAAAGAAAACCCCTTATCTGTGACTCTGCGAATGATTAGGGAGCTTTCTAAAATTTCAATGACAAGGCTGTTTTGCTTTTGTAAAAAGTAGGGTTCTGCATAGGAGGGAAGTGAAAACCGCATTATCCACAATATAAAAAGAATTAGCGGGCTAGAGGATGTTAATGAAAAGCTGTTCAGAAGTCCGAAAGTGAAAAAAAAAGCCCGCATATTATTGTGGATGAGAATGGAGAACAGGTGGACCGTGGAAGTGGAATGCTAAGTAGTCACAAAAGAAATTTACTTTGCCCTTATTTTCTACGAGAATCAAAACAAAGTAAACAGACAGCTCATAAAGAGTTATTCCCTCCTAAAGCACAAAAAGAAAGGAAAACAACGTTAGCACAGGGGAATGGGAAGAAGAAGAAGAAAGAGAGGAGGAGGAGGACTATGGAAGGCAGGCGTAATCAGCCTTGGGGAAATGGTACTTCTTGCTCTGCATCTGCAAAAGTAGAGCCTTCCTTTAAGCCTACTAACCCAGATTTTGATCACCTCTTCGAAGGCTTGCAGGCCACCAAAGAAGAGCAAGGTGGAACAACATTTCATATGCAGAATCCCAATATGAGTAATGAACATGGAGCATCCACAAACCCATTTGATTCTCCTCCCCCGGTTGATTCTGCTTCTCCCACCACCAGGCAGACACAAAAACAAGATAAAACCAGAACAAGAACCCTTTGCAGTAGCTTTGTGGAGGTTGTTCTTAGAGTAATTGTGGTGGTTCTGCTTTTCCTGGCATTTATTCTCATTGCCTCTGATTCCAAGAGTACCAGGGTACCTAATGCTTTTGGCCAAGTCCAACTCAAGTTCACTATAAATCTCAGAGTAAATGCTTGACGAAACTTAAAAGGTGCTTGTATCCTGTATACTTTATATACTATAGTGGAATGTAGAGCAAGATTATACTTTTTAAGAACAATACTTGAGTACAATGTAAGATGCAATCACCTCTAGATTATCAGAGGAAGAGAACAAAACATATTAATCCAAAACTTTTAACACTTTAAAGCCATATTTTTTACTAGGATTCACAAAGCGTCCACTGAAGTCCGGGTTTTGGGTGGTTTCTTACATATTGCTTATATTTTTGGTTTTATTTAAACATAAAAAAGAAACAATAACAACAATTATGAAACCGGTAGAATTAATATAATTGTGAAGATGTTTTAAAAATATAGTTTTATTTATTTTATATTATTCTATAACTTTTTTGGTCTTTTGATTTATTTACTTTTCTTTTATCTCCTAGGGTTTGGTGTTGCTTTATAAAGTTTATCTTTTGTCCACCCTAATTTCTCGTCATGACCTAGGGTTTATATCCTTAACATATTTTTAGATGACTTGGGACTAATATCTTGATCCGTAATAAATTATACACTCTATTGATGTCAATTGATTCATTATTCTAAGGTTTGTACACTTTCATTTATATATATTTAAAAAGCCATGGTTCCATAGATAAAACTTTTTTGTTTGCACTATATTCTCTTAGTTATTTTGATTTTTTTATGAAATTTGTGATCTATGTGATATCATTATTTTCAAAACATTTATGGAATTTTATCACATATGAAGTCAATTGAATATGGAAGCCTTGCGTGAGTATTTATATTCGTAATAATCTTTTATGTTTTTTATTACTATGTTTCCTTCTTTGGTGGAGAATTTTATTTCGCTTCTTCATCATTATCATTGCTTACATCCTTCTTTTATTTGAAGATTTCTAATGTTGGGCATGTGCTTCTATTATCTTTGAGCACACCTTTGTATGATGTACATATAGATGATGACATGGTGCTTACTTATAAAGATATTTCTTCTTCATGTTGTACATCTTGTACTAAGCCTAATTATGCTCACATGCATTATGATATTGATGAGCCCATGTTTAGTAATAATCTACTTTGGGATACATCTTCTAGGATAATCATTGATGACATAATCTCACTTCCTATACATGACATTGTTATATTTCATGATGGTATTTCTTTTGCAAGTCATCATTAAATATATAATTCAAATTTATGCAAATGTAAAATTTTACCTTTTTTCTCCTCTTTCTCCTTGGATTGAGATATAAGGAATAGTTGCACCCAATACTCTCTTGTTTTTCTCTTTTGATGTATGGAACATGGTTGCTTGTGAAACCAACAACATGATAGTAAGATTGATAAACCAACATCATAAGGCTATGATAGAAGTAGATGGAAAGTTTAGTAGCATAAAGCTATGATAAGAATGGATGCTCAAATGAGATGAGAGGCCTCCAATTTATGGACTTTCCAAGAGGGAAATCAAGGGCCAAGATGCATTGGTTAATGGATGGTTGAGATTGATTGAGGAATAGAGTTTGGATTAAGGCTTAGCCATGTAATAAGTGTCACAAGAGGGATAAGGTAGGTTTAAATTTTGCATGCTTTCAAATGTGAGAGAAAAAGGGGGTAAGATACTTGTCACATGATGACAAGTTTAGATTGTGATCCATGTGAATGGATTTAATGGCTAGGATTAAATGGACAAAGATTGAGGATTGTGCATATTTAAATATTATGAGAAATGATAATGAGAATTAATTAGCCTAAATCAATTAATTAAGAAGGTAAATTTGAGTGATGCCACAATAGTGTGTTCCACATTTTGGCTAAAGTAGGACATTAAAATCAACATTTTGAACCAAATTTCCACTTTCTAACACCTATAGAAACTAAATTGCTAACAATTTGAAAATGATGTGAACTAGTGAATTTTGAGATTTCGTCTATAGATTATAAATGTATTTTTAAAAGAAATTGAAGATATAATTTATCCTTTTTTACATAACTTTTAATAACTTTTTTTGTAGTTAATAATATTTTAAAAAATGATGTTACTTTTGTAAAGCATAACTTTTTTTGTAGAAATGACTAAATTATAAAATTTGAAATATAGATACGTATCATCAATATATAATGCACAAATATTTTTTCATAATTTTTTGTTGGATAATTTTTTTATAAATTTTAAAAGTGATATTAACTATAATTTAGGCATAGGTTACTTTTGTAACACAACTTTTTTTTATATGCATCCAAATTAACTTATTCTTTTGTTGAAATAAGAACATCAATACCTAGAGTACATATACTTTTCTAATCTATTTTATTATTTTCCATATGTGTGGAACATAGACCTTGATAATTGCTAAAAAACCTATGTTCACTAGAAAATATAAAATAAATATAATCAGAATAAATATATTCAAAATTATAATCATTGGAAAAATTATTTTGAGTTCTATGATCCTAAAAATTATCTCGTCATATTCATTCCATTTTCTAGTCCAACCAAGGTTGAAAACATAATTTTTTGAAGAGAATTTGAAGCCTAATGTGGAAAGGTCACTTTTAGGGCATTCATTCAAAGGTATGCCATTTCCACAAAAAAAGAAAAAAGAAAAAGGACCTGACACCATGAGCCTAATAGACTATATTAACTTTCTAAATTAAATAACACATTGATTGGCAACTGAAGCTAACAGTGAGATCGACATTCATTGAGCCATTGCCATATGCAATATGACATTGATGAGATGCCACGAGCAAGACCATGTCAAAACACATCATATGCTATAGATGATGATTTAATAGAGGTTGTTGTTTGGATTGATGTACTGATAAGAAAGGGATGATAAGGAAAAACAATATTGACATCTCCTTACAACATTTGAATCACCCTACTCAAGAATGCCATTGAGAAGGGTTCTATTGAATGCACCACAACCCAACATGCTCAAATTCTCAGCTATAAATTCATCTTAATCATCCACTATAATTTGTCTTCCTAGCTTTCAAAATTATCCCATTTTCATTTGTTTTAATGCCCACTATGGATAGTAAATTTTTTTGGATATGGTTGTTTTTCATGAAAAAATTATTGCTTTCTCTCATCATTTCCATCACCAACATACCATAAATATACACATTTGATTTGTTAGTCACAAGTCTATTTCTTTTAGACCAAACCTCTAGAGCCACATAACCAAGGGTTCCTCTAATGTCTCTAATAGGAATTTGTACCTTATATAGTGATCTTTTTGGTTGCTTTGGAATCTATACACATCCTCCATTTACCATCCTTCTTGGGTTCTAGTATTGTGAGTATTGCATATGGGCTCAAAATTTGTTTGATCAACCTTTTTATCAATAACTCATACATTTGTTGATTCAATTCTCCATTCTCTACTAGTCTCATCCTATGCAATTCTTTATTTCAAAAAATTGCTCCTATAATTAGGTCCATATTGTGACTAATAATACTTACTGTAGCATAAAAAATTATCACCCTTGACAATTTCACACTAGGTTTTGCTCCCCCTAAATTATCGAGCCTAATTGGGTACCTAATTTCCTAAATTATGCATTCTATAGCCCATTTGTACCACTTTCCAAGAAATTGAAAGCATTAAACAAATGCATCTAATTAATATTTTTCCCTTGAAACTTAATGTCTTGGAAAATAAGGCTAGGTCCCATTTTTCCTAGGGCATATAGGCCCCCCTATAGGGACCAACTTTGGATATGTCAATGTCGGTATTTTAACATCCAAAATTCAAGTTGCAAATGTCAACTTTTGGGATTTAATTTTAAGGAAATTAGAGAAATGCCTATAAATACCTAGTTATTACATCACTTGAAAATCATTTAGAAAACTATTGGGAAAATTATGATCAAGAGCACTAGCAAGCAAGTCAAGAATAACATTTTAGAGCTTTATTGTAGCAATTCAAGAGCCAACATCATGTCAAATCCTATGTGAGTTTATGTGTTTTCATGTTATCATTATTTTGTGAAGAATAACCCTTTTGTAGGTCTCCAAAGCAATTCAAGCAATCAAGCAAGCAAGATTCAAAACCATGAAGTGATGTGCATGACTTCAGTCCTTCAAGGCAACCATTCAAGGATGGTGAGTTGCAACAATTTGTGATTTTGTCATTCCTTCCTACCATTTATCTATTTATCATTGGAATTTCCATTGTGGAATTAGAAACACGAACACATGGTTTGACTAAGGCAAGCCCCTAAATGGCACATCATTTTCTCTCTATGTGAATGTGCAAATTTTAGGTTTGAAGAGGATTGAAGGAATCTTGAAGAAAAATTGTTCATTGTTGCAATTGAAGCCCTACATCTTGTCAACTCATGAAAACTCACCTACAAAATTATCCGAAAGTGTTCTAAAATCTTTGCAACCGGAAATCAAAAGCTCAGATATGTCATCAAAGGACGTCAAAAAAGAGCTGGAAAGGAATACAAGAAACCATATTCCCTAGGGTAAATTTTTCCTCATATGGTGGTCATAACCAACATTTTAGGACAAGTACACAGTCCTCTGCACCTCCTAGATCTACCTACAAGTTACTATTTCAGTTTGTTTATTGTTGGATTCTTGTATTTTGCATATTAGGTCATATATTCTAATTAGGTTAATCCATTTCCAAGCCATCCAAAGACTCAATAGGATGGAGATTCAGGCCTGATTGGCTCACCTTCATGGTTGAAAGTCAATCTACTCACCTTGTTGATCTCCATCTCAATGAAATAATAGAAAAACACCCACAACAACAAAAGTTTGAATCCTAGGTTTACACATTAGACTTAGGGTTCCTAATTTTCTTTGTTTCAAGTACAAGTAGTAATCCATCTGCCATATTGTCTGATACAATGTTCTTATACTTTTTTATTAATTTTGATATTTCCTCTTGTAGTGCTCCCTCATCACTTGTGGGGTTATCTATACTTGCAATGCTTCATACCTTAGAAATCAATACAAAATATGCATTGTTATGTCCCAAATTATCTAATAATTTTCTCCAATCTACCAAATAATTTTAAAATTATTTCAAACCTAATCTTCTTTCTCTTTCAATGGAATCAACCTATGTTTCCTACCATCCTTTTTTATAGGATAAGTATTGGATCTTCCATCATGTATTGCTCTCCTATCAAAATGACATAGTTTCCCTAAGAACATATGGCATGCATCCATTAACATTATATCACATGAATTCATCATAATATGTTCCTATTAAATTCATCAAACATTGTCCATTGACTATCACTTTATGTTCCTTTTGTAACCCCATAATATTTGTTGTTGGAGCCTATAGAAATATAGTCATGAAAAATGATGGGATATACACAACTAAATATAGTTATATTCAATAAAAATGTAATATACACAATTTTTAGCTATTCAATGAAACCCTTCCTCAGATACTCAATAAATATATTTTAATATAAAACCTTATACTTGTGTATATATACCTATGGCGAAAATATCTCAAAACTTTATGTATATATGTCATTTTTACCTCTCTATTATGTAATGTATACTCGTTGTATATATGTCCAAATCTATAGTTCCAAAGATAAATGCTTATGGTGCAACCACGGTAGGAGGGTCCTCAAGGAGAACAGTCCAAACCATGCAACAAGAGTTACACAATAGAAGAAAAATAGAATATGGAGGCAAATGCAGATTCAAACATTCTTATTATCATAAATTTTAGTTACAAACAGCCAGCAACATCCCGGTTCACAGATTGGGCTCACAGGCCTGATGCAACATGCTCGAAATACAATATTCCTATATGCTCCTTAAATGCAAGCTGAAATCTTACATATCATTTCCCTACTCTAACTTGATTGATTTTCTAATGATCTATTACAATGATTTATATCACATCTGGAGATCTAGAATCCTCCACATCGGCAAAAGATCATTACAATTTTCTATGAAGGAATCACAACATGTGCATGAAATAGGTCAGCCTTAAATTTGAATTTCTCCTCGGCAGGTGCATAGGATGAAGTGTGGACCAAAATTTAGGTTGGGGACACTCCATAGAACAATTTGTAACACACTGCAAAGATCCACAAGTTACGGGAAGGATGCACAAGAGACAAAACTAGCTGTTAGGCTTGAAATTGATCTAGTGCACAGTTCTAGAGACTGCTACTTAATCTGGAAGCGATAACTTGCCAGAAAAATATCCAATCGCGATGAAATCTTGGAATAAGGAAAATGAACATGTCCACGATGAAAACATAGATCCATAGAGTCTGATGAGAAAAATATGATGAAATGCTAAATCTACCAACTTGAACTGAACAAGAACATAAATGAAATGAAAATATTTTTGGTTGATGCAGGATTGCAAAGAACTAAGGATGCTCCTGCATCAGACATCCAGGGTTATTTGAAAAGTAGTCCCTCACTTTGTAGCAACTAAAGGAAAACCAATACGGTCTACCTCAGCCTGAGAAATCCAAGAAGAATCCTCCACTGATCTTCCTTTCCACTTCACAAGATATTCTTTGTACTGTCTTCCACACATTTTCCTCCTATCTCTAATATCCAAAATCTCTTCTATCTCATCTGATTGTTGTTTAGGAAATTGTTTCTCTAATTTTGCTTTACTGTCTTCACTGAATTTTGTTTCATGGTACTAATGTAGATTTTCAATGTTGAATATAGGTGATATACCTATACCATCCGGTAACTATACTGCATATGCATTTCCTGAATGAAATTTCCTCAAAATATTACAGGGTCCAAACTTCCTCATCTTAAGCTTATTGTATGTGCCAACTAGAAATATTTCCTTCCTCAGATACACCATTACTTCATCTCCAACTTCTAACTCCTTATGTCTCCTTTTTTCATCTGCTTGCTCCTTATACTTTCAGTTGATATCTTCCAATTGTTGCCTTACTTGGTTATGCACTTTCTTCATATGTTATGAAAATTCCTCTACTTCTGAAATCCTTTTATCTTCCTTACTAATGTCTTGCAACTCTGATATACCTCTAGGATGAGCTCTAGTAATAATCTCAAAAGGTGTATTTCTGGTACTCTTGTTCACTAAATTGTTGTAAGAAAACTCTACTTGTGCAAGGACTAAATCCCAACTTCCGGTCTTCTCCCCAACCAAACATCTCAACAAATTTCCCAAACTACTATTTACTACCTCTATCTATCCATCAGTTTATGGGTAAAAAGTGGAACTGAACTTTAAATTTGTCTTTAGCTTCTTCCAAAGTGTCCTCGTAAAATAACCAACAAACTTTGTATCTCTGTCTGAAACAATATTCCTAGGTAATCCATGCAATCTGACCACTTCCTTGAAAAAAAAGTCTACTACATGTACTGAATCCATTGTCTTCTTACAATGTATGAAATGTGCCATTTTAGAAAGTCTATCCACCACCACAAATATAGAATCATTACCTCTCTGTGTCTTTAGCAAGCCAAGTATGAAATCCATGTTGATATCTTCCTAAGGTCTCGCTGGAATTGTCAAAGGCTTATACAATCCAACATTCTGACTACTCCCTTTTGCAGCTTGACAAACTCTGCAACTTTGCACAAATTTTCTAACATCCTTATGATTTTGTGGCCAAAAGTAATTCTCACTTACCAATGCTACTGTCTTATCAATTCCAAAATGTCTTGCCAATTCTCCACTATGTTTTTCTTTCACCAAGCTATCCCTCATTGAACTTTGGGGTATATACAACTGATTCCCTCTAAACAACATATCCTCCTGAATGAAATAATCCAACCATTGAATCCTATCCTCCAAGACTAGTTCTTTACAAGCTCTCCAAGGTTCTACAAAATCTGGGTCTTCCTCATACAAGTTCCTTAATTCATCAAAGCCTACTACCTCCATTCTCATCTCTTACAGTAAATTCCTTCTCCTACTCAAAGCATCAACAACTCTATTTGACTTTCCACTCCTATGTTTTAAAACAAAAGTATAACTCTACAAGAATTCCACCCGTCTCATGTGTCTCTGATTCAACTTACCTTGATTCTTCAAATACTGCAATGCTTGATGATTTGTGTACAACAAAAACTCCTTAGGTAAAAAGTAATGTCTCCACTTCTTTAAGGATTGAAATATGGCATAAAACTCCTAGTCATACACTGAATACCTTCTTCTAGCATCATTTAATTTCTCACTAAAATAAGCTATTGGTCTTCCTTCTTGACTTAATATGCTCCAATTGCATTTCCACTTGCATCACAGTCTACCTGAAATAAATTATTAAAGTCTAGAAAAGCCAACACAGGCTGCTCAATCACCTTTTGTTTCAACAACTCAAAACTCCGGTTTGCTCCATATGTCCACCTAAAATCTTTCTTATCCCCTCTCATTGTTTCTATCATAGGACTACAAATAGAACTAAAATTCCTAATGAACTTCTGGTAGAAACTAGCCAATCCATGAAATGATCTTACCTCTCCAATACTTTTCAGTGTAGGCCATTCAACAATTTCTCTTACCTTCTTAGGATCCATCTTCAATTCATCCAAAAATATCACAAATCCCAGATATACCAATTCTTCCTTTATGAAACTACACTTCTTAATGTTTATCAACAACTACTCTTCTCTTAACCTCTACAAAATTTGTCTTATATGCAACAAATGTTCTTCTCTAATCTTATTGAAAATCAAGATGTCATCCAAATAGACAATCACAAACTTACCCAAGAATTTATTCAATGCCTCATTCATTAGCCTCATGAAAGTACTTGGTGGATTTGTTAGTCCAAAAGGCTTCACCAACCACTCATACAATCCTTCATTTGTCTTGAATGTTGTCTTCCACTCATCCCCTTCTTTGATTTTGATTTGATGATATCCACTCTTCAAATCTATCTTTGTAAAGTATTTATCTCCACTCAAACAATCCATAATATTATCCATCTGGGGAAAAGGAAATCTATACTTCACTGTGATTTTGTTTATGGCTCTAGAGTTTGTACACATCCTCCATTCTCCATCCTTCTTAGGTGCTAGCACAATAGGTATTGCACAAGGACTTAAGATTTCTCTGATCAAACCCTTCCTCAAAAATTCTTGCACTTGTCGATTCAATTCTTCATTCTCTGCCGGTGTCATTCGGTGTGCTGCTTTGTTAGGAAAACTAGCTCTAGGAATCATATCCATGCAATGACTAATACTCCTCATAGGTGGCAATCCATTAGGTACATTATTTGAAATGATTTCTTCATATTTAGTCAACAACTCTTTTATCTCCTTCGGTTGTTCTTCTACATGCCTCAAGTATTCACCTTTCTTAGGAACCAAGGTGTAGCACATGCTCTCATGTCTCATTCCATCAAGAAATATCTTTCCATCAACCAAAAAAATCCTAGCTTTCGTACAAATCTCCACTTTAGGAACATCCTCCAATGGAAACAAAGTCTACTTCATCCCATTAGCAACAATGGTATATGTGTTCTTTTCATCATGAATAGCCTGTTTATCATACTGCCAAGGCCTTCCCAACAAAACATGGCATACATCCATAGGCATGATATCACACAAAACTTCATCATGATAATTTCCTATCTTCAATTTCACCAAACATTGTTCACTTACCAATATCTTATGCTCATCTTGAATCCATGCTATCTGATAGGGCTTCAGGTGTTTCAATCTTTCTAGCTTCAATTTGGTCACCATTTCTTTAGAAACCAAGTTCTCGGAGCTTCCACTATCAACAATCACTCTGTAACATTTACCAGCTAACTTGCATCTGATATGAAACAAATTCTTTCTCTGCAACAGTTCTTGCTCCACCTCTTTTTGACATAATACTCTTTTGTTCACCAACACTTCTCCCTCTTCTAGTTTGTTAGATGATCCAACATGATCTTCCTCAACAAGGGTTGTTCTTCTATTGTTCTCTATCTTTCTTCTTGTCTCCCCCTAATTACATTCAAATTCTCTATGTCCTTCTCCACCACACTTAAAACAAGTTCCCATGAATATTCTTTTCTCCCATCCTCTATCATCTTTTCTATAACCCTCATTCCTGTAACCACCATATCCTTCTCTCCGATAAGAGTTTCCATCATCTCTACGGTACGAATTATCATTCTTACCGACTTCCTTATCTTTATTCTGATCTGCAAAAGATCCTCTTCCTCCTCTAGTAAAGATTCTTCCTCTCTGAAATATTTTGCCTCTTCCTCTCTATCTTTGCTCATGTCATTTATTCAGCTTCTCTTATGATTTTAGGGAACATTGATATGCCTCTTCCACACTCAACAACTTGATCAAATTGATCTCATCCTGTATAGACGGCCTCAAGCCATTCACATATCTGGCTACTTGCTTGACCTCATCCTCTGAATGTCCGCATCTGATATTCAACTCATAGAAATCCTAAGTATATTCTGTCACACTTGAATCCTTCTACTTCAAATTTTGCAACTTCCAAAACAAACTGATTTGATAGTTTGGGGGCATAGAATTCATCTTTAACTTATTCACCATCTGATCCCATGATTTTATCTTTTCCTTTCCTCTTCTTTGCCTATCTGTCTGCAAATGTTCCCACCGAAGGGATGCATGTCTTTTTAACTTTGTACAAGAAAATTTCACCTTCTTGTCGTCAGTGGTACCTTCAAAATCAAAGTACTTCTCCATCTCCATTATCCAATCAAGCAATCCATCTGAATCCAACTTACCACTATAATCTAGTGGATTGAAGTGTGGTTTAGCATTTACTTTGGTTAGGGCTCTTATGGACCTCTCTTCTCCTTGATCAAGGCCAAGTTGACTTTCTCTTTCCCCTACTTCCTGTTCTTCTACCTCGTCATCACTCATATCATCAACTAGTCAACCTCTCCTTTGGGCCGTTTCGACTGCTTCTAATCTAGCAGCAATTCCTTTCAACATATCCATCATAGCTGGGTCTGCATTTTTGCGTGCTCCATTTCCTCTACCATTTCTTCTTCCTGCCATCTTTACACAAGTCCTCTATAGCAGCAAGTTGGATCCTCAGTCTGCCATCCCACAACAAATCTTCAACAGGACTGCATACTCTAATGATATCTCACGAAATGAATCTTGCTCTAATACTAATCTGGTACAGCCATGGTAGGAGGGTCCTCAAGGAGAATAGTCTGGACCGTGCAACAAGAGTTACACAATAAAAGAAACAGTACATAATATGGAGGAAAATGTAGATTCAAACATTCTTATTATCAGAAATTTCAATTACAAACAACTAGAAACATCCGGGTTTATAGATTGGGCTCATAGGCTTGATGTAACATGCTTGAAATACAATATTCCTATATGCTCCTTAAATTTGAGCTAAAATATTACATATCATTTCCCTACTCTAACTTGAATAATTTTCTAATGATCTATTACAATGATTTATATCAAATTTGGAGATCTAGAATCCTCCACGTCAGCCAAAGATCATTACAATTTCTGATGAAGGAAACGTAATGTGTGCATGAAATAGGTTGGCCTTAAATTTGAATTTCTCCTCGACAGGTGCATAGGATGAAGTGTGGACCAAAATTTAGGTCGGGGACACTCCACGAAACAATTCATAACACACCGTAAAGATCTGCAAGTTACGGAAGGATCCACAAGAGACAAAACTAGCCGTTAGGCTCGAAACTGATCTGGTGCACAGTTGTAGAGACTGCCACTTAATCTAGAAGCAATAATTTGCCGGAAAAAGATCCAATCGCTCTAAAATCTGGGAATAAGGAAAATGAACATGTCCACGATGAAAACATAGATCCACAGAGTTCGGTGAGCAAAATATGATGAAATGTTGAATCTACCAACTTGAACTGAACAAGAACAAAATTGAAATGAAAATATTTTTGGTTGATGCAGGATTGCAAAGAACCAAGGATGCTCCTGCATCAGCTTAGAAACTCTTCGACTATACAATTGTACGACTGTATAGATTTTTATATAGCAGGCTTTAGGGGCCATAAAAAATTCAAAAATTTGATAGTAAGCAAAACATAACAAATCTTATATCAAAATTCATCTCTCAGCCCTTCTGAGCACAATCATGAGGTGATTTGGGTCTCTTGCAAAAAATTAATCTCCAAGAGCCACTCAACAAAGCCTTCACCTACAAGATCAAACTCATAAGGACAAGTGTTATATATAAAGATTCATGTCAGGTTCACCAATATGTATTGCATGCAAATGACATAATAGAAATATGCATCAAATATAGCTTAAATCAAACCAAATACATGCAAACCTCGTAAAGATCAAGTGTAATATGTTGATGTGTTGATAGCTTGGATGTGGTTTCCCAAGATTCTAGCAGCATGATGTTATGCTCCAGATGATTCAATAGAAATCTGGATAGTATAACAATAGAATGAGAATAGATTAATGCAAATGGGGTGGAAGACATCTAATTTATAGATTTTCCAAGAGGGAAATCAAGGGCCAAGATGTATTGATTGATGGATGGCTAGGATTGAATGAGGATTAGGGCTTGGATCAAAGGTTGTAGTCATGTGAAAAGTGTCATGTATGAGGGATAAGTTCCAGGTTTAGGATTAGGATTACAACAACATATTTATGTGGATGGATAAGATTAAGAGGTGGGATATGAAATGAATAGATGAGATGGAAAGTTAGTTTGACTTTTGGCAGATGTCTAGATTTAATGAATTTAGACAAGGTCTTAGCTAGACATGTGAGAGGGACACTTGTCATTTGATGACAAGTTTAGATTGTGATCCATGTGAATGGTATCAATGTCCATAATTAAATGGATAAGGATAGAGAGATAAAGGGAAATTAAACATTGGAGGAAAATGTAATAGGATTAATTAGCTTAAATTTAGTTGGAGGATTTGAGGATAAAGATAATGGATAAATTAATTAAATAATTAATTAATATTTATTTAATTAATTGGTTAGGAGAAGATGGAATAAATTAATTAAATAAATAAGTATTATTTATTTAATTAATGACTTAAGGTAGGCTAAAATTAGGTGTGATTGGGTAAGGTCAAATTTTAGGTGTCTATATGTATATTTTAATATTTTCATTGTCAATTTGTCAATGATTTTTTAGATACCACTTTATTTGTACTATCAATATCAATAATAACTTTGCAACACTTACCTCCTACTTTGCTCTTAGTCTTGAACAAGTTCTTATTTGTATTGGTTCTTCTTCATCATCAAACTTTAATGAAGCTCTCCTCATGATAAGTGATTCTCCATGTTTTAGTTCATCCTCTAAATTTGGTGATCTGCTAGACTCTTCCTCTATATATGCAATTCTTGCACTGCCTTCTACCCCATTATTGGTGTTTCCTTGACCTCGATAACATTCAAATACTTGATACATACTTCTCCTTCACACTTGAAACATGTACCTTTGAAAGATCTTCCATTGTTCTTGCCATATCTTCCTCTATCCCTTTGATATCCATCTATTCTATTATTATATTAAGAATTTCCATCATATCTTTATGGTAGGTATTATTCCTTCCTCCTTCATTGTGGTAAGTACTACTATCATTACAATAGCTATTATCAATCTTCCTAGCTTCCACAAATGGTTTTCCATCGCCAAATTGTCATATTTCTTTCTAGATTATTCCTCCTCTTCCTCTCTATCTACTTAATCTATTCTCAAATTTGTAATGATCGTAGATTGTAAAATTCTTCATTGTATTCTTTTCCAATCTATCCTTTTGCCTCATATTTTGCAATATTTTCAACAATTCCAATTCATAATAAAAAAGTGTAAATTGTTTTTTCAACTTTACAACCATCCTATCCCATTTTGTGATCTTTTCTTTTCCTCTCCTATTTTTTCTAACTATACTTCTTTCCACCAAACAAGATGCCCTATCAATTAGTTTTCACAAATCTAACCCTTTCAATATCCACAATTTCCTCATACTTAAAATATTCATTCGAACCATTTATCTAATCAATCAATTCTTCATAATTCAAATCACCAAAATAATTAGAAATATCAATCCTAGGTTTATTACCAATTTTAGAAATAGCATTCGATATTTTTACCTCATTGGTTTCTTCTTCTTCTAGATTTGCTAGAGCTTGCTCCATAATTGACACATCTTCTCTTTCATTCTCATCATCCCTCTCATAATTAATTTGAGGGTTTACATCTCTTTTTCTATCCTTTTCTATAGCATCTAATTATGCTTTCATCACCCCCACCATTTAAAATATTTCCCCCATTCTCCTAGCAATATTAGTAGCACCTTGAACTCTTTGCGGTGACATCTTTGGTTGGGATCTAGTGCAAACTACCTCTCACTCAAAAGTTTGTTATCAAGCTTCTTGTAGGCTACCTCAATTCAACGATTTGTTCACAAGATTTTTTTTGGGATACCAATTCTCTCTCTCTCTCTCTCTCTCTCTCTCTCTCTCTCTCCTCCCTTAGGATACCAGACATATTTTGATACCACTTTTGATGTAGTCATGGATGGTGGATCCAATTAAGGACTGTCAACCATGTAGAAAAATAAAACAACTAATAATTACACAATGAAAAATCAATGACACAATAAAATAATAATATGATTTTTATTGTTTCATAGTCAAGAATGAATTACATTATACTACAAATGACTTCCAATATGCTAGGCCTCAACCATTTGATTACAAACATGTGACTACAAAATTTGAATGATATTACAATGCATTCTAACTGTCCCTCGTACTCTCAGAATTGTGCTCTCCTCTCTATATTCCTTGTTACTTGTTCCTATTTCCCCCCTCAGTTGTTTGCAAATGATAGTGAATGGTGTATAAATATTAGCCTCAATCATTATGAATGATCTTTGTTGGCCACAAGGTGGCACAAAGCTCAATGTCTTAATGAAGTATGTAGTTGGAAAAACATGTAGATAAAATCTCCTTAGTGGAATGTGGTGATGCAAAACTTGATGTAGTGAATATTAAAGCAATCTTCTTTGAAGTGGGGAACCCTTCCCCAATCCCCCGATCCGGGCTGGCAAGAGACACAAAAAATGAGGCCCAACTCCCATCTCGAGCCTTCTAATGTATTATGTGACACATATTCTTCTTTTGCTACAAACTTTAGCAAGTTACTGCAAGCCTTGAACTATGTAACTGATTGTCAACTACTAAGCTTGGTAAGGTTTATAAACCAGGTTATGCCTTTGTGGTGATTAGAATCCTCTTAAAAGTAAATATGACATTAAAGGATCATGGTAGAACATCTTTTCCAAACAGTAAGTTAAGATATGTAATTGTGGTAAAATTCAGTAATATTTTCAATGATTGATTAAAAATATACAAACAAACAGAGTGAAAGAATGTTGGTTGATGCAAGATTACTCTTACACCTTAGAATGCTCTCACATCATAGAATCCATTTTTGTATTTTAATAATTTTGAAAGAAGAAACTAAGGGAGAGCTACAATCCTTTGAAGTGCTCCATATGATTATACCCAAAGTAGAAAAATGCCATCCATTGATAACTAATAAATTAAATCTAAGGCGCAGAAGCCAATTCGATACAAATGGAATGAGGAAGGGATTTAGATAGGCCAACCACAACACACACTCTAACATAATGACTTTGTAGATTGTGTGATGAAGGATTATCCTAATGTAACCCCTACATCTTCCACAAGAAGTTTCAAAAGACCCAAATTTCATATGACGAAGGGAAGATTGTATAATTTGATCCAACTGGGAAGTGAAGAGAAATCCACTTTCATAGGATTAAAAAGACGATGCCACAAACATAGAAAGATCCCAAACTTCCCAAAAAAAACCATGAACAGTTGGCCCAAACAAAATCTCGATCTGACAAAGACTGAAATCTAATTGAAAAATATCCCTTAAGAGAGAGGATAAATATTTAAGGATCAAAGATTGAAAGTGGAGATTCTCGATCCCATTTGTAAAAATTCCAAACAAAGAAAACCTCTTATCTGTGACTGCGAATGATTAGGGAGCTTTCAAAAATTTCCATGACATGGCTGTTTTGCTTTTGTAAAAAGTAGGGTTCTGCATAGGAGGAGGAAAGTGAAAACCGGATATACACAATATAAAAAGAACTAGCGGGCTAGAGGATAGTAATGAAAAGCTGTTCAGAGGGCCGAAAGTGAAAAAAAAGCCCGCATATTATTGTGGATGAGAATGGAGAACAGGTGGACCATGGAAGTGGAATGCTAAGTAGTCACAAAAGAAATTTACTTTGCCCTTATTTTCTACGAGAATCAAAACAAAGTAAACAGACAGCTCATAAAGAGTTATTCCCTCCTAAAGCACAAAAAGAAGGAAAACAACGTTAGCACAGGGGAATGGGAAGAAGAAGAAGAAAGAGAGGAGGAGGAGGACTATGGAAGGCAGGCGTAATCAGCCTTGGGGAAATGGTACTTCTTGCTCTGCATCTGCAAAAGTAGAGCCTTCCTTTAAGCCTACTAACCCAAATTTTGATCACCTCTTCGAAGGCTTGCAGGCCACCAAAGAAGAGCAAGGTGGAACAACATTTCATATGCAGAATCCCAATATGAGTAATGAACATGGAGCATCCACAAACCCATTTGATTCTCCTCCCCCGGTGGATTCTGCTTCTCCCACCAGCAGGCAGACACAAAAACAAGAGAAAACCAGAACAAGAACCCTTTGCAGTAGCTTTGTGGAAGTTGTTCTCAGAGTAATGGTGGTGGTTCTGCTTTTCCTGGCATTTATTCTCATTTCCTCTGATTCCAAGAGTACCAGGGTACCTAATGCTTTTGGCCAAGTCCAACTCAGGTTCACTTGCTTTGATTCATTCAAGTAAGTTTTACTTTGATTTGAGTTGGTCTTGAGTAATTGATTTGTTTTCAGATGTGTATACTTTAGACCAGGTAGAGAATGCCTTATCTCATTAGTCCTATGAAAAAATTATATAGACTCCATCAATTTTGTTTAGTTGCAAGTTCAGGTGCTTCTATTAGACTATAAATGTCACAGAGTAAATGCTTGACGAAACTTAAAAGTGCTTGTATCCTGTATAATTATATGCTATAGTGGAATTTAGAGCAAGATTATACTTTTTAAGAACAATACTTGATTACAATTTAAGATGCAAGCACCTCTAGATTATCAGAGGAAGAGAACAAAACATATTAATCCAGAACTTCTTTCACTCCAAAACCATATTTTTTACTGGGATTCACAAAGCGTCCATTAAAGTCAGGTTTTTGGGTGGTTTATTACATATTACAAAAATGAAATGAAAGTTTCAGGGCACTTTAGATTCTAAACAGCTTATACAAAGGACCCTAATGGATTACTGTGACAAAGGTACCTATTGTCAGCGAGCATGTTAGCCTGCGGATTGTCCACAATTCAACTTATTCCTGAGCTGTATCGTATGCATACTGGAGAAGTGCTGGTACCAGAGGAATTTATTCTGTATTTCAACTTCATAACCGACCAGGTGAGCTTTTTCTCTGTTTCTCTGGATCTGTATTGCTCACTTTCTAACTCTCTTAGCTTAAAAGAGTCCTTCAAAGGCCACCGAGTAACTGACCCTTCTTACACTGAAGATTTGCCCCAAAAAAATCGGTACATTGTTCTTTACTTAAGGTATCCAGAGCTAAAAATAGAGAACTTATGGGCTGTTTAAATTGTTCCCAAAATTTGATGTATGTGGATTACATATTCAGATTTCTGAGCGTTAGAATTGGTACAGATAATTGCATATCTATTGCTGTCAAGCACATCTGCCGGGATGACTGCATCAGAGCTTGTTAGAAGAGGTTATGATAAGATTTGGCCTTCACTTTGCAGTGGGAATGGTTTCTGGGGTTTCTGTGCACAGGCTGCGGCATCAGTCAGCATGTCTTTCTTCGCTTTCTTGATAATGGCATCTCTAGCTCTGCTTTCAGGCTACCGCCTTGCCAAATATCTTGTGTTTGCATAGATAAACAGATAAGTTAATTGGGGCAGGGGTCAGGGTCAGGGTGAATTCAAGGGAGAATGAAGATATATGCTTTTGTAAGACAGTCTTGCTCTGTTTGCACCATGAAAACCTCAACACTGGTGTGGACAGGGTATATATGAGGAGTGTGGACATGCAGTTAAACTTCACTGCCCAATTTCTGTGAGGATGATAAACTTTATATTAGACTTACAAATGCCGACTACTAGGAGAGTTTTGTCTTGGAGGTGCCAAATCTACACTATGTTAATATGTATTTTTAGTTTAAAATTGATATCATTGATTAATATGAACTTTTGATGAAACACTTCTAAGCTCTCATTAAGATGAGATTTTAATGAAATACTTAGCTTTTAATAAAACACCTACTTCTCATTAAGATGAATTTTTAAAAACATGGTGATTAAGATGTAAAATTGTATTAAATTTGGACTAAGTCAAAGAGTGATTCAGCAGATGAAATGATTTTTTCATTCAGTTTTTTTTTGTGGCTGTTATGTATTTTGGATAGTTTGGTTTATTCTTTTCTTTCTACTACGTATTGATAGCTCTTATTGATTGTAATCTGCTTTGTTCAATATGAAAAAAGAAGAGCAGCTTTTACTGAAATATCTAGCTCCTTGTAGTTATTAGGTATATTAAATTATTATAATAATAACAAATTAATGTATTTACATGTCTTTTTGAAGTTTTGAAGAAAAGATTTAAGTGATTGTATGCTAGTATGTATTTTTAATGGTGAAAATTGTATATTTGTGCATTTTTCTTTTATGATTTGGGTCCACTTTAATTAGAGTGTCCTGAATGTAATAATTGGTTTACAAGAGGTATATTCTTAAGAAATTTTGGTTCATGAGATCACTATATTATAATCCCATTATCATTCATTCCTTGAAATTGGTTCTCAATTGCTAGATCTCCCATTTGTCACTCTAGGTCAAATTTATAGGTGTGAACTTGACTCAAGTCATTTCCATAGTTATAGATGTAAACCTTTAAATTTTAAATTTTAAAATTCAAATTTACATCTCACCAACATTTTCACTAGCTATTGTGAGCTAACTTGTGCATGTCTGTGTTGATTTGTGCAACCTACTTTTGGTATTTAAAGATATTCATTTTGAAATCATCTAGGAGTTATCAAGGTTTATCAAATGATCATCATAGACATTACATCAGCATACACCAAGGTTTATCAAATGATCATCATAGACATTACATCAGCATACACCAAGGTTTATCAAACAATCATCATAGACATTACATCAAGGTTTATCATACTAAGACATTACATCAACATACACCATCTTGGGTCCATTGCATGATTACTTGTCCTTGATCCTTGTTCTTAAGCTATTGAATTGGTCCAACTAGGGGTTTGATTGAGGAGAATATGACCCCTTTAAATTATCAAATTGCTAAAGATATTTCTAATCATTGAAAGTCCTTGCTCAAATTTAGACATTAGAAGATCAAGGCAAGTGAATTCCAATAGCCAAAATTCTATTAGCTCATTCCCACAAATGCATGTCTACGTTTGTGCTCTAGTCCAACTTTACAGGCATGGATATCAATTCACTCCACAAACATAAATTTGAACTAGATCAATGCATAATTAGTTTGTGGATTCTAAGACATTCATTTGAGTGAGTCGTAAATGTGGTGAATCCATTTTTGACATCTTCAACATCATTCTTTCATATATAGAATTGTAGACACCCCAATTTTGACACCTAATTTTAATTAATTATCTTGATTTCCTCTTAATTATTTAAATATTGTATTATTTAACTATTTAATCTAGCTTAGCCTGTAATTAATTAAATATTTTATTATTTAATTAATTATCTCACTTTCTTTGTATAATTAATTAAATGACACATTTAATTAATTATCCTAAAGTTCTCTCCATATTAATTATGCAACGAAGTGCTACCCAAATTGTGACTCAACTTTGAAACTTTGTGTTCAAATTGCAAGATTAAATTCAGTTAATAAAAGGAGGCGAATTTTGATTTCAACCTTTGTTTTGAATCAAATTTGTGTGAGTGAGAATGTTCTTATATCGTTGATTTCTCTTATTGTTAATTGGATAAGTGGTAATTCTTTCTTTTGGTTGGAAGGATGTTCAAGATAGGATATATAAAATTTGAGTTATATTGATTACTTGAAATTGTGTGATGTAAATGTTTCTTGGTGAAGATTATCAAGACTTTGAGCTTCAATTTATTCACTTTGTGTGCAGATCTATTGGCGAAGTGAGTTGATAGACTTTGTGCTACAACATGCATCATTTGTTACTTCAGAACTATCATAGAGGGCAACAAGAAGACTTTGTGCTTATGTGTGTCTTTTGATTAATTTTAATCTAGTTATACTGGTATTCTTTGATTACT
This sequence comes from Sequoia sempervirens, assembly GCA_007258455.2. Taxonomy (NCBI): domain Eukaryota; kingdom Viridiplantae; phylum Streptophyta; class Pinopsida; order Cupressales; family Cupressaceae; genus Sequoia; species Sequoia sempervirens. The sequence continues at coordinate 36,184,480 of VDFB02047144.1, forward strand.
CTTATGTTTAATCAAGAATATTGGTGATTACTACTTAGGTAGATAAATTTAAAAGTGTAGAGAATTGTAGAATATTACCGTAGAACATTGTAAATGTATTTTCTGAAAGGAGAAAATGACAAATGTAACACACCCCACATGGTTAAAGCTAGTGCAAATACTTTTAGTTTAGCATAGTTTACTTTTTGTTCCAATAAGCAATAAAAAGGGAGCCTCTCTGATGCAGGAGCATCCAGTGGTGTGAGGGCAATCCTACATCACCAAAAAAAAGAAAGATTTTAATTTTTTGTTGGTTGTTTCTTAGATGTTTTTGCATTTCTGGATACCCCTTTAGCTATTAAAATATTCAAAGCCAAATTTGAGGCCCTTAGAGGCTCTGGATGGGCCCAAAAATTTGTGAAAACCCAAAGTAGTCGGCCATAGGCCCTATTTTGTGCCACATCGTCTTTTTGAGAGCTTTCCAAAAGGTATTATCATTGAAAATCCGACAGTCAGATTAAAATTTATGGCTTCGGAAGTTGGTGCATTTTTAGAAATGTGCTAATTTTCGAATGTGAATTCAAATGTAAATTTCAAATTGTAATTTGGGCGCCAAACCGCAAAAACTCAAATTTGAATGTTGTTTTGGCTCCAAATTGGAAAGGAGCTCTATTTATGGGCAAGATTTCTGATTTTTGGTAGCTTTTTGGGGAAAAGAGTTTGCATGCTGCAAAAGGGGGTTTTTTGTAATTTCTGTAATTTGCATGTATTGCAGAGCTTGAGGATTGGTGATCTTTTGCATGCAAGAAGTTCCATTTTAAATAATAATAAAATTTCTCTGGTTGTTGGCATCATTTTCTGTGTCTCGGGTTTGCTCCCTCGTCACTCTCTTTTCAGAGATGAGAGAACATTCTCATTAAGCACGTTCCTCGAAATCTCCTAATCGTGGTTAAGTTAATTAGTCCCTGAATAATTAACTTAATATACATTTGAATTGTAGGAGTTTATGGTGAACTCCTCAAAGACCCCAAAATCACCTGCAAGACAAAATAACTTTCACAAAAGAGAAATGGCAGAAATATCATGCTATCATTAAGGATGCAAGAACATGCCAAACTGAATATGGCAAAGTACATATGATGGTTTGCTTATATAGGCTAGGTTGAGAATAGGATTAAACAAGATCATGACAAGTGTCTTAATCTTATCATATGAGACAACTAAGTCCTAACAACCTAGGACACACACATTAGATTCTCAATGCAAATATTAAATGCATGAAAAAATTATTAAATTCCTAGATAATTAAAAGTAAATAATGAGACATGACCCCATTATAACTAACTTCTAAAAATGAAAACTAGGAAACTTAACTCCTAAGTAAACTTATAATAATGTGAATAGGTCCTCACTAATAACTAGGAAATAACCCCATTCACACCAACACCCCCACATAAGTGTAAATTAGGGAGTTGTTTATTATGCAAATGATGCAAAGATGGGTCTTGACTACGAGGCCATGTTAGGTACCCATGTACAAATGCAACAAAAAGAAATCTTTCACAACTAGAGAAAAGGAGAAACCTAGTGGGACAAAAATCCTCCCCAAAAGAGAGATGAAATACAATAATGATATCCATCACATATCCAATCAATCTCCATCCACACAAAGGATGATAAGAGAGATCATACAACCCCCCCATAATGAGATAACCTGGTGCAAAAAGAAGCATTGGAAGTACACTTTGGAGTAACATTAGAATCCTCAATTCAATGAGCAAAGGAAAGATAATTAGATATTTTCTAGAAACCATATTAGAGTCACTCAAGGACTCAAGTCAGAATCATGATAAAGCAACATCGGACCCGATGCTAAGGAACACTAGAAAACTCGCAAACTGGAACAACTCTAGAATCTATGAAGCAACAGTTGATTGGAAAATGATTTAGAACTAAATTGAAGTGCAGAGAAAATGCAAACCTAATGCACACAAAAAAGGAAATAGTGCATGCATTGATGAATGTTCACATGTGCCTCCATGATGACTCAAATTTGTGTAGAGGATAAAATTTGAAAAATGACCCACACCACTGTGAAGTGCTTGAAACTAGCTTTCCATCGATATCTTGTTTTCCAAAAACAAACACCGTGGTGAAAAGTTATGATTATTTTTAAAAATGTAAATTTTGCTAGTTGACAATTAGCAGACACGAGCCTTTTGATTTGATTTCTAAAAAAATTACTTGTTGCATGCAAAAACTAATGGATACCCAAATAATATTTTGATCCTAAGAATAAAACCCAGAAATATTTTTTTAATCCAACAAGCAAAAGATGAAAAAATAAATTTCTTTTGACCTTCAACCTGTAGAAAAATGATACGCAATGCCTTTTGGAAAGAAATTTTATTTAGATATGCTCAATATATGCAAAATATAAAAGACACCCAGATGAGATTTTTACCTTGGCTACAAAACCCAGAAATGGCTCCGATGAAAAATGGCCTTCTTCAAACTCTTGTAGATCTGACAAAATATGTCAGATTTTGATGACACAAAAGTTGATTTTGACTTTCTCTGACGTCATGGATTCAATGGCAAGACTCTTAAGAACTCAATTCACACCTAGCAATACTTTCACACGAAGATTGGTCTCTCAGATCTAGGAAGAAGTTTGTAGCACTAAATCTCTAATACCATGTAGGAGTTTATGGTGAACTCCTTAAACACCCCAGAATCACCTGCAAGACAAAATAACTTGCATAAAAGAGAAATGGAAAAAATATCGTGCTATCATTAAGGATGCAAAGAATGCCAAACTGAATATGGAAAAGTACATATGATGCTTTTCTTATATAGGCAAGGTTGAAAATATGATTAGATAAGATCATGACAAGTGTTTTAATCCTATCACATGAGACAACTAAGTCCTAACAACTCAAGACACAAGCATTAAATTCTCAATGCAAATATTAAATGCATGAGAGAATTATTAAATGCCTAGATAACTAAAAGTAAATAATGAGACATGTGGCCCCATTATAACTAACTTCTAGAAGTGATAGCTAAGAAACTTGACTCTTAAGTAAACTTATAATAATGCGAATAGGTCCTCACTAATAACTAGTTAGGAAATAACCCCATTCACACCAACATTAATCGTCATTAACCCCTTTCTCCAATTTTCAATCATGGTTAAGTTAATGAACCCATGGTTAGTTAACTTTACCCCATCCTAATCCCAAATTAAGTTAATTAATCCATGATTAATTAACTTAATCCATAGCTTAACCATCATTAACATTTTTCCTAGTTTTTAATTCTCCTCATTCCCCCAAACTTGGAAACATGTGACAAGTGTTGAATGCACAAGTCACCATCAACTTCCAACTCACCCTTTGACCTCTCTTCCTATTGGATGCTCACACATGTGTGAGATCCTCTTCCCCATGAAGGCCACCCTACACTTTCCATTTATCTTCACTTATCATATGGTCAAAGCCTAATCACCTTACACCTTTCCTTATTTGTATCCACTTGTCATGATCATGTTCTTCCCAAGATGTGCTCACACATGTGTGAGCATACCTTGTCATCCACTGGTTATGTCCTTGTTCTTCCCAATGTGTAAGCACACCTTTCCCTCTTTCCCATGACACATGCCACATTCACATGCCTCCACCCTGTGACACTTGTCACAAGGCTAAGCCTTTCCATCTCATTCAATCCTAGCCCTCCATTTCTCCATAAAACATTCTATAAATTGGAGCTTTGCCTTCACATTTCATCAACTAGAATTTTCATTGCCATATTATGCTGAAAATTTGATCTAAGAGCAATCCACAATCCTTAATTAAGAGAAAATATTCAAGTTGTTTGGGTGCACAATTGAGCTCAATCCATGGAGAAGGAAAACTAAGGTATAATCATTGTTTTGAATGCTTTTGATTGTGTTTGTATTGATTTTACCTTCATATCATTTTTTATACCTCTTCATTGTGGCACACCTGGTGAGACCCACATCCCTTTCTAACCTTTTTGTCATTTTTTTTTGGTGAAGAATTTGCTTGCAAGTCCTAGATTCATGCTTCGTCTACAAATTGGTGCTTGCATTTTGACTAGCTATGATTCTAGGTACTTTTTCTATGTAATCATGTGCATACATTTCAACCCTTAGTGCCTTCGAGGTGAAATTCGACACCCACATATTCCAAAACAATGCTTCTATCTACACATAAAGCTCTCACAATTCTTTAATTTTTTATTTTGTTTGTAGAGTTAGGGGAGTTTTTAGGTTGCTTTCACAGGCTCTTAGCATAGTTACTGCAATATTAACTTGTTTATTAACTCAAGGTTTGGTGTTTATAAGCTTTTCTTTCCTTTTACTAACCACAACAATCTAAAACCATTAAAAATAATAAAAAAGGAACAAAATTTGAAAAAAGGTTAGCAAGATCCCTACTTTCACATCATATTTTTACCGTGGATTTAAAATTTATCATTAAGGTTCAAAGAATACACAGTTTTACTTTTCTTGGTTTGATTATGTGAAGTTGCGCATATGCGTAGACTTGAAGCACCTATGCTTTGCACATTGATGCTTGCACTCCACCACTAGGTGCTTATTGCAAGAATGGAAAGATTGAAGGTGTTGTCATTGATGTCAACTCGTCAACTGGTTATCAACTAGTTGATGTTGGTTGTATATGTTGAGGATATTGAGAAAATTATAATAAAGATATGTTGCAGATGTTTAGTGGTTGCTCTGGGTTTTGGTCTAGATTTTCTCCTATGTTTGTGTGGTTCAGACATGATGTTCATGTTTGTTAGAAGATGCTATATCCAAATTTTTGGTTGCTGATTCATTGTACAATGCAAGTTGTGTTCACTAGTTGTGAACTATGGTTCTCTGTGATTTTGGTTGAGGTTCGGGAGAAATGCTATTGGTACGGATTCCTCTTTGATGAAGTCTTATGACTTGTGGTTCTAGAGTTGAGTTGCCTTGATTGTATTGAAGATAGTTTCAACATTTGGAAGATTTGTTCTTAATGGTTCTATGTGTTTACATTGGTTTGGCTGACCTTGTGTGAAATACTACTTTCGAGGTTGATGAAGCATGTTGGATCTTTTTGGGTCCCTTGAAGCGTGTGTTTGAGTCGCCCTCATTATAATTCCTCCCTAGGATGTTTTGGCACCGATCTAATTTGAATTTGGATTTGGATGGCCGACTTTGGATATATTTCAAATTTGAAGATGGTATAAATACAAGATGAGTTAGCGGTGAAGAAATATACAAGAGTGAAGAAGGGTAATAAGAGAAAAGAGAAAGTGCAGTTTGGTGCGACATTGATTCTATTTAGTAAGTGTGTGTGATGCGAGTGTGGCAAATCAGTGCAAAGCTTAATGCTGAGTTTCTGGATGTAGTGAGCAAAAGGTGGACTCTATCATTCATGCATGTCTGTGAGTGATTGTGGTGGAATCCTTTGTTGCATTGGGATTGTAGTCTCTCTGTAACAAGTATTATTTTTCTTCTTTGTATCTCTATGGTAGTGAGCCCTCTGGGTTGTTGGTCCTTTTGGACAGTGAGTCCTTGTTCCAGACAGTGAGCCTTATTTCTGGTAGTGAGCATCTTGTAATCAGTTTTGATATTTTCTATAGTGTGAGTTAATCCTCACTGCGGTTTTTCCCTCATTAGGTTTTCCACATAAATTTGGTGTTACTATGTTTGTGGATTGATTTTAAGTTTTTGCATTGGTATTTGATGATTAATCAGTTAAATTGTATTAAGAATTAATTTCGATGATTTAGTTAAAGTTTTAATTCTGTGACAACTGATTCACCCCCCCTCTTAGTTATCCTATTCAAAAATTGGTATCAGAGCAAGGTTCCTTGGTGAAGATCTTAACTACTTGAGGAAGGTCTAAGATGGCTGGAAAAATGGTTTATGATTATCTAAGGTTCGATGGAACTAATTATGGTATCTGGAAAGTATTGATGGAAGAATATCTGCAGTATTATGAATATGATGTGGAGAAAGCTTACAAGAGTCCTTACACTCCTGCTAATGGTCTGGGTACGCCTAAAGAGATTAGAGCACATGAAGTGAACAATAATGCAAAGTACATCTTGAAGAATAGTTTGGTACATTCCGAGTTGATTAAGGTTCAAAATTTGAAGATGGTTAAGGAAGTTTGGGATGCTTTGGAAAGAGTGCATGATGGTGATGAAAGAGTTAAAGAGGAAAAACTACATAATTTGGATACACAGTTTGATCTTCTACATATGCCTGAAGATGAGAATGTTAGAGCTTATGTACAGAGATTGGATGAGATAGTGGATGGAATATGAGGACTTGGTGCTACTATAGATGAAACTAGGATTGTAAAGAAGATTCTCAGAACTCTTCCTGATGCTTATAGTGAGAAGGTGAGTGCTATTGAGCAGACTATAGATTATAAAACCTACACTAAGGATTTGTTTTTAGTATTTTTGACATCTTAGGAGATGAGGAAGCGAAGTTTAAGGAATGGATGCAAATCAAAGACTGCTTTTAAAGCTACAAAGATTGAAGATCCAAATGAAGAAAACTTTGATGAAATTGAAGCTAACTTTGTAAGAAGGATGAGGAAAGGCTCTAGTAAATATGAAGGTAAGTTTCCCTTTAATTGCTTCAGTTGTGGAGAAATAGGTCATTATGCTGCAAAGTGTCTGAAAAGAGCTAAAAGGAATAAACAAAGATATGAGAAAGAAAATAAAGAAAAGAAGACTAACAAAGCTTACTATGTGAATGAGAATGCTAGTATATTTGATGAAGATTCAAAATATGAAGATCCTGATGACAATGAGTGCTTGTTCTTGGTGATTAAAGATGAACCTACTTCTGCTAATTCTAAAAGATGGGTAAGGGAAATCCCTCCAGAGGAGGAAAATGAAGGTACAGTTATCTCTACCCTACATGCTAAACAAGAGAAAAATAATTGGGTAGTTGATATTTGTTGTTCACATTACATGACTGGTGATAAGAGTAAGTTTGTTAAGCTTAAAAAATATGATGGAGGCTTGGTTAAGTTTGGAGATGATATTGGTGCTAAAATCTGCGGGATAGGTTCAATAAGTTTTGATGGTAAGAATCATACTGAGGATGTCTATTATGTTAAGGGTTTGAGGCATAATTTTTTGAGCATTGATCAGATGTGCAGAAAAGGATATGATCTTATGTTTATGTAACGCCCTTGCCGAGAACCCTAGAGGAAAAAACCTAAACAACGAAAAACAAACAATTTTTTTTACATGTGAAATGTTGCACGATAGAAATAGAGCAATAACTTAATTACTATATCACCTCCTCTAGGGTGCACTTGACTGCATTACTAATTTCCATTAACCAAATTACAAAATATATAAATTAGCAATAACCATATTCTATCATCATTAAGCATAACGTTTACTCATCACAAATAATTAATAGAACTATGACATACATCCATACTATAAACATAAAAAGGAATATCAAATTACATTCATTTCATTAACAAATACAATATCACTGATTATATTTCTTCACATACATGAGATACAACTGTTCAACTTTACAATTTACATTTGTACAATAATACTTCCTCAATACAAGTGAGGAGTACACAACACATGATACATGATACAGGATACATGATAGAGATACGATACCATAATCACAAATCTCAGAAGAAGATGCAGTGCAGTAGTCTTCAGATCGAATGTAGCCACCATGAAACAAGTGAGAGAGGGGAACCCAATGGAGAACGTAACACATTCCACCCAACTATGTGAACCCAAAGGTTCACCCCCCATTCTAGGAGGTAACAAAGGGCCCCACCATAACTGATAGACAACAAGGTGACCAACAACAAACACAACAAGACTGTGAGAGTTTCCCACATGCAAAGAACAAATCATACAATACAACAGTGACAAAGCTTCTAGAGGCACAACAAACACTAAACAGAAATGTCAGTCAAATAATGTCAAGGTTGTAGCAGGGAGAGTGTCATCGCATGTTTTATGCATGGGTTGTCCTAACAGTCTTCCTCTAGATGCCGGCCCCCATCTATGGTTGTCCTGACAGTCACACATTCGACGTTGACCCCATAGGGTAACACATGCAGAACTAGTTATCCTCTCGTGGAGACAAGGATAATGGACTTGCCGACTAGGCCTTCCCAACCCAACCTTAGCCTGAATGAGCGCTATAGGCTTGGGTGAGGCTTCTGAACATCTTAGTTAAATGAAATTCTACCCAACCCCCTAGTTAATTAATTAAGTTTTCACTTGATTAGGAAACTCCCACATGGGTTGTCCTAGATGCTACTTTGTGCACCGGCCCCCATTGAGAGCCACCCCAACTTCTACAACAAGAAACTCAACTAAATACAATGGAAAAAACAGCAAGCATAAATCCCATAATCAAATGATCATACTTGAAGGCGAGGCATGAGGCATCTCACACAAGAATCAATTAGAAAGCAAGTGAACAAGGTACAACTAGAATCTCCATAGTATCACAAGGCAGTTATCACAACAATCAAGTCCAAGATTCAACATGACATTAAGTCAATAACATAGTTTTCAACCAAGCCTCTGGAAAACTTCCAACATTCACTTTACATGAGGGCTAAACCATTGGACAAATTCCACAATTCCATTGTCAATCAACAATTGTTCGCTTGTTTCACTCACAACTCGAAACCAAAAAAATAACATGGAATAAGTAATGAATTCACAATACAAGTTCCAATTAATATTTTGTAAATTCCAATGTCACATTCAGTGTACCAACTCAAGTATGAATAAATCTAAAGTTTTAACAATACTAATATTTCAAAAGAAACTCTTTAAATCTTTACTTCCATACCCTTAATCTTCTTCCATATTGTTCTAATTTAGCAATGGTTCACATGACACCAAGGTTTAACTCATGGTTAATTTCTTAAGACATAATTCCTTAATGTATACTTTTTTATAAATCAAACTAATAAATAGTATATATATATATTATTAGGAATTTTAGGATTATATAAATGTCAAATATCAAGGAACCCCTATAGATATACAAATATATTTATATGTATATACATTTATAAATATTTATATTTACATATATCAACATACAAATGTATTTATATATATATATATATTACTAATCAATACACTATATCCAAAATAATGAATCATAACTCTTCTCTGATTAAACACTAACTTTTATCTTAGATCTATCTTCTACATATATACATGATCATATCTACATATACAAATATTCTCAGGTTTCTATTAGTCTTAATTTCTGTTGGAAATTACAGAATAATGATCTCATCTTTTGCAGAGGCAAACATTCCTAAATACAGTTACAAAGATATTATTCATACAGTAGCATACTGTGTTACCAGTCGGCTCCTTAACGAATCGGGCGATATAGGGTAAGTATCTATACCCAAGAATTATATTAATCGAATAAAGACAATCAATACATGGAAGGACATTGAAATCCTATGGCATAATTTCATTGAATTAAAAGAAGAACCAGGCGATACCAAGAAAGAGTATCGATGGTTAGGAGAGTATTGACATCTCACAGTTATGCTTGAGTGACCTATAGTTAACATTGGAGATAATATCAATCAAAACTAGAGGATAACTTCGCAGAGCCTTATATAAAAACAACTGCAGAAGACATAATACCGACGGTATAGATCAGATATACTAACATACACTTATATCAATTGTATATAATCGATTTATATTACACTTTTATACATTCCATATACACACATAAAAAAAAATTCTTCTAATTCATATTTCCATCAAAACGACTCTCATTAATATGTTTTCTAGAAAGGAAGGAGTACAAAATTGAAAACGATGGCTATTTAAATATTTTATCTTCCTGTTATGTTCATGTGTCGCGGCTGAGTCTGGTTGATAACGAAATCAGAGATATTATATATATAACCTCCACAATAGTCTATTTTCAAGTGCTACGGGTGTGACAGGTTGCCAATGGAATCAAAAAGATTATTTAAGCCTTTAAAATTTTCTATTACACTCAAGTGCTTCAACTGTGACAGGTTGACGATGGAATTAGAAAAGTATTTTAAACCTCTACACCCTATCATAGAATTTGGGTGTATAGATAGTTCGTGGCTGCTATGAGGAGCCAATACCAAAATACATAGAAAATAATACATGCAACAAGGAAAGATTACTGTCACTGAGAATTCAAGGACAATATTTTCACCTAGATTAAATTATTAATAGGAATTTGTTTCAGAAACAATCAATTATAGATTCATAAACTACATACCAAGATGTTGCAGAGAGAACCAAGAATTTATTTACTAGTTAAATTCAATTTAAGATTAAGCTGAGGAAGAGTTTAATAACTTTGGAACCTGAATAGTTGAATGCCTTAGTTGAAACTGAAGTAGAGCTCAAATCCAGTCTCCTATTGCGACTCAGCTAATCCGTTTTCCATTCTTCCAAGAATTTTTTTCAAGAACCTGCCAGATTATTCACGACAGAGTAGAACAAGAAAATCTCAAAAAAAAAAAAAATTACCAAATCAGTTTCCTCTTCCTGAGAATAAATCCATTGCCTCTCTGTTAGTTAACTTCCACTACTTAATTCATTTATTTTCCTCCACTCTCCTAACTAGTATCTCCACATTTAATTTATTTATCTTTCACTTTTCACCTTGTCTTTTAACTTGCACACCAAGTTAACTTAACTATTAAAATTTAATTTATTGATTTAGCCCCTTCCTTCAAAATTACATGCATAATGAATTAATTAACATATTTATTTAATTATCACTTTATTAATTCATAAATTTTAATTCATTAAAAACCTCTATCTAGCAAGCATCATACAAGAAAATAACAAAATGCGGAGGGGCATTATAGTTTAAGGATGAGAAATATGAGATCCGAAAAGGATCTAGAACATTGATTGCTACAGGAAAGAAATTTGAAGGAAATATCTATCAACTTAAAGGTGTTGATAGACAATACTTTATGACTCAGATTAATGACAATTGGTTATGTCATCAGAGAATGTGTCACATGAATTTTGATAACTTGGAAAGGATTAGTGTTGTTCAGGCCGTGAGAGATTTACTGAGAATTACAAATCCTATTAATGTTATTTGTAGGAATTGTTAGTTTGGAAAGCAAGTAAGAAATCATTACAGATCAAAGAAATAGTCTACTACCAGACTACTGGATTTAGTTCATACAAATCTTTGTGGTCCTAGAAGAGTGAGAAGTCTACTTGGTGAAAGGTACTTTATGATTTTAATTGATGATTATTCTAGATATACATGGGTTACATTTCTTAAAGAGAAATCAGATGCATTAGATAGATTCAAGGAATTCAAAGCTATGGTTGAAAATGAAGTGAACTTGAAGATAAAATACTTAAGGTTTGATAAAGGTGGAGAATTAACCTCCCACAAGTTTAATATGTTTTGTGAAGTGCATGGAATAAAGAGACAATTATCTGTTTTGAGAACTCCTCAACAGAATGGAGTTGTGGAAAGGAAAAATAGAACTCAAGAAGCTGCAAGATCAATGATTATTGACGTTGGTTTACCGGAATTCTACTGGAAAGAAGCTATTCATACTGCTATTTATGTATGTGAATGCTTTTCCTAGACCTACTCAAACATGAACAAACAATCAAACATTAGTCCATAAACAAGTGCAAACAATCATTCCTTATGAAATTCATTTGAACACAAGAACATGAAAACAAAGTAAAACACCAAACAAATTACTAATGAAATACTATTCTAATGCTCAAACGAGCATCCCATAGGGGGATTGATGCTTATTTGATGTGGAAATAATCCATTTCCCAATCCCTTGATAAGATTGATGATGGATGTGTGATTCTTGATACAAAATGTCAATAACCTAGCTATGGATGATGAAATTCTATGCTAACTTGGATGAAATTGTGGATGAAATCATGGATGCTTTGAACTCAAATGGCTATAATAGATTTGCATGAAGTTGTGTCAACTTGTGTATCCCAAATCAATAGAGAAGTCCTCTATTTATAAGGAAGAAGGATTGAAGATTGAAGAATGGGGAGAATGTGGGATTAAAAAAGGGACCAATGGCATTGTGCCACTTGTCAACATGCTAATGAAGGAGAGTGGAGCACATTTTGAACAATGTGCATGTTAAATGCATGTAGGTGAAATTTGAATTTGAAGAGGTGACTTGTGTAAGAGGAGGTGTAAGAGGAATTATTGTCAAGTTGGCTCAAGGAGAGGACATGTAAGAGCTTTTAATACCAAGTTGGAGGACAAAAGTCCTTTGGGAGGGAGAATTCAAATAAGTGGAATATTCCAAAGAATATGCCATATTTGAATGAAAATAAGAGGAATTAGTAAATCAAATAAATTGATTTACATGTGCAACTTGCAAAAGCTAGAGGAATGGAGGATTAGTGTTAGGAGTTGATTAATGATTGATTAACCTAGATGAAATTTGATTGTGATATTTAATTTAAATTCTTTGAGTTTATTTAAATCAAATGAGAGGATGTTGGAAGATTGGTAATTTCATTAAATAAATTTGATTTATTCAATTAAATGAAGAACATTAGGATTTAATTAAATAAAGTTGATTTATTTAATTAAAGAGGAATTTTGATGAATTAATTAAATAAAGATTATTCAATTAATTGGTTAGTAAAGAAATGATCAAGGAAGAATCGAAGTTAGTTAATCGAAATCGATTGCATGATATCAATCAGGATATTTCAAGTGTCTACATTTTTCCCCTCTTTGAAGCAATATACTTGTTGCATTGGTTCAAAGAATAATGTTGCCGAGATCAAAATTCAATTTTTTTTAAATTTTTTTCAGATGCCCCAGCGGAAAGAAGTATATTGGTACGCTGCCCCCTTGAGAGATTGAGAAAAAAGTTTGATTTTATGGTCAATATCGCTACAAAAAGGTTCAAGATGGATGTATGGATGGCTATGTAATGAGATGCTTACACTAACATATCTATATTATGATGATGATGCAAATGAGATGAACTAAGATGCTGAGAATAACAAATCTATATTTTCCTAAACATCATAAATGATGATGCAATGCATGTGAGATGGATGATATGATATGCTATGATTATGAGATGAATGATATGCAGTATGTTGACGGTTTGTGGATGTAGGATGGATGCATTGGTGATGTTAGGTTGACTGTCATGATACCATGTTAACGCGACGAGAAGAAAGAAGAAATGAGATGATGACGAGAGGATCCAACAAGTCCATGATCCACCGAGACTTTATTAGAGAGATTGATGATGTTTTGCTTATCAGAGATTGAGATTTTAAAAGAGGTTACTTACCTTATGTTTGATAACACACATAGATATGATGTGTCAAGGTATAAAGAACCAGGATGGCATTGTACTTAGTGCGATGGACTTTGACTTGACAATCAGATAGAAGTATTCTTTCTCACACTCGGCATACAAAACCTTATTTAGAATGCAGTTAAGATATTTTAAACATCTCAGACCAAAACATAGAAAGGAAAGCCTTCCTATGTGGTCAACAAGACACCTAAAACATCCTCCCTACGAACCAAACAAAACACACATGACCAAAGTTATATTACAAGAATATCTAACAAGCACAACAGACAAAAGATAATGATCAATGCCCCATTCCTTTCTCTCTAAATCATTTTGATTAGACATCATCGAGAGGTCATTGGAATGAGTGCAATAGGATAAAATCAACAAGACAAAGATCAACTAAACAAACAAGCCAATGTTCTTCATACCTCTAGCCAAGACTAAACTACGGTGATGCTTTATGTTGATGTCCATTGTAGGAAGGATGCATCCTTAGAAATGATGTTATCAGATGATTTTGGGACTAACTAGATGATGGACTATTAGTATCAAGAGTTGAACAACTTGTTTACCTACTGACCTAGACTTGAGACCTTGACGTTTGAGTTTCCATTTTTAAACTGCTAGACTTGTTTCTAATTATTTCACCAAAGTTTGAAGATGACGATCATTTATTATGAGAGGATGTTTATTTCGGGTGATTGTGAGATGGGACAGATGATTTGTGGGTTTTTTTGAATGTTTTTGATGTTTTTGAAATGTTTTGAGGCTATTTTTGGTATTTTCGAGATGTTTTACAAATGTTTTGATTTTCCAATTTTCTAATGTTTTTGTGTTTTCTAAAATTTTTACCAAGAACCTAACCTAAAGACCTATCCTAGGGGCCTCAAGGGCTGATCAAATATTAGCCTTGCCTACATTATACACACAGAGACCACGTAGTTTGACTGACATAGACTTGTTTATTGATGAAGATATGAACATGTATGGATTTCCAGTTTATTATGACAGATTCCTAAAAGACTAACCTAGGGTGTCTCAAGAGCACATCGATGATGGCCTTGCCTATGTTTCAAGCTCAGAGATGACATAGTTCAGATAACATGTTTTTGACCTTTTTTTGACTTTTTAACCTATTTTGGCATTTTGATATGTTTTGGATGTTTTTAGATTTTCGCATAATTTTGACTATTTGGCTATGCATATGTGTGATGATATCAGTGCTCTGTCTTGGTATTTTGTTGAAAACCAAGCTAAGGTTGATTGATTGGATCGATGGATTGATGATAATAACATTGTTGAGGATACACAACAATGCAAGGATAGTGTTAAGCAACACAAGGATTGGGATGGATATCCCGAGATGATGATGGATTGATTGGATTTGATTGATCAAAATCAATGATGATAACATTATTGAGGATACACAACAATGTAAGGATAGTGTTAAGCAACATAAGGACTGGGAAGGATGTCCTGAGATGACGATGGATTGATTGGATTTGATTGATCAAGATCAATGATGATAACATTGTTGAGGATACACAACAATGCAAGGATGGTGTTAAGCAACATAAGGATTAGAAAGGATGTCCCGAGATAATGATGGATTGATTGGATTTGATTGGTCATGATTGTGAAGCTCGATTTGGAACAAAAGTTTGTTTGGATGATTTGATGTGATGATGAAGCACACGTTAGATGCAATTGATATTGATCGTTTGGATCGATGTTCGATTAAAGATAAAACTTGATAAGGAACATCTTCTCATCAAAATATGCCATGGGCTAGTGATTTGGATTTTGGCTCACAAATGATTTGAAAAATTTAATTTCATGTTTTCCAATGTTTGGATCACCAGTACATAAGTTGGAAGATATAGATCAAGATTTATTCTCGAAGCAAGGTGTACATATTGGCCCTAGTTTCTAGCAATGTATGGAATTCCATGGGTTGATGCTTGGATAGGTGTGTGGATGGATGGATATGGTAAGCACGCAAAGGATGCCAAGGATTATCTTGTGATAAGATAAGGTGTTCAAATAGAGGATGCTCATTTGGATAGTGTTGCATGGCTTAGATAACGTTGGGTAGGATAGGATAAAAAAATGATGCATGTCAAGATGTTTACCATAAGCAAGTGCAAAGCGTACACCAAAATTTCATCAAGATCAAGATAATTTGGAAGATGAATGTAGATGGATGAAAATGGATTGGATCAATGGTTTATGTATGAATGGATTTATTATGGATGGGATAAGATGCTTTCACCTGAACTAGTGCATGTAGATGCTCAATTCTACACATGCCACTTGTTTTCCAGGTTTTCATCATGGTACCTATCCAAAGCACCACCGTAGTGGTTTTCACTAGAGGATGATTTTTATTTTTACTATTTTCATGAATTTTTTATTTTTTGGATTTTTTTTGAAAGATTTTAAGTTCCCATTGAACCACCTGGCAGTGTTGATGTAGATGCTTCTATCATAATGTGCCATCGATATCCTTCCTGAAGAAGTTGTTTTTCCAAGATACGTACACTTGAATACAACTTTTGAGATTCCCAATCTTCTTTGTTGATGTAGACACTCAAATTTGTCGTCATAATCATCACGATATTCATCTATTGATTAAAAAATATTATTATTTACTTAATCAATTCATTCAATACTTCTGTCTATTCATGCATTTCATCAAATCATTAAACCTTCTCATGCTCGTTCACTATCCATTTACATAAACAATCATATCCATCCCATGGTCGTTCATTAACCGTTTGCATAAATGATCATTCTCGTTCATTTCCATTCATAATCTGTTTCATAAACATTCATGTCCATTTACATAATCGTTCATGTCCATTTCCATAATAAATAATAATTGTTTATTATCATCCATATCATTTTCATAATCAATTTCAATGTTCATCAACTATCGTTTCATAATAAACAAAATTATCATTTAATCACTTCGTTTGCATAAATCGTTCACTTCATATTGCATTTCATTAAACCATCAAACCATTAAAATATTAAATAATTGCTCATCCAATCATTATCATTCATAATTCATTTTTGCATAAATCATGAGTATTCGTATATCGTTCACATTCATTCATGACATAAATCGTTCTCGACAATCATCTACATTACATAAACCATTTGCATCAACATGTTCATATTTTGCTAAATAATTAAATCATTAAAATAAAATCATAATAATCCATATTCCGTTAAATTCATATTAAATCATTATTAAATCATGTTCATGCACATTTAAATCCATTTAATCATTTTTCATTATTCATAAACCCTTCACCATGCATTTGTCTCTCCTCTTTTATCATTTTCACTCACATGCATTTTGTTTAATCAAGGAATGGGGGATAAATTTGCATTTTTAACTAAAATCTTTAAGCCCACATTTCCGTCTCAAACACCTCTCCATCCTTAAAGATACCTATTTAAATGGGATTCCTCTCTCATTTTCAGCCCCATGAATTTGCATACTCATATCATCTTTACATCTTGATTGCATTTTTTCATTCACCATAGCCTCTTTACTGCATTTTGTGCTCACAAAATCTGAGAGAAAATGCATAAAAAAAGATCTTGGTGATAGGGAGACAATGGAGAGTGATTTCATTTAAAAGCATCTCCATAGTTTTAGAAATTTGTATTTTCATAGTTTAAAAGTTTGTTTTCATTCTGGTTTTGTTTTTAATTTGAATGGCTCCATTGACGTGAGTGTGAGATGGAGATTCTTATTCCATAGAATCCTCTATTTTTCAGCTCTCACATTCTAGTGAACCTGACGTGAACATGCAATACACTTGATACAATTTTGAGGGTTTTTTTTGTAGGTTTTAGGTGCTTTGGTGACTTTGATTGTAGATCTACGCAGTTGGAAGAAAATCTAACATTTAGAGTTTCTTTGTTTACATGCAAGGTTAGATAGGACCTCATGCACACATAGTCTAATTAGGTGGTTGAATTTAAAATGAACAAAAAATATTCATCTAATGCTAATTAGGGGGTTTTAAATTGACTACAATTTCACATAGCCTAATTAGGGGTTAAAATTGATGACAAATTTTTTTAATTTTTGGCTTCAAATGAATCCTACAATTCTCACATAGTTTTAATTAGGATTTGGATCAAAGAACAACAACAAATTTCACATTTCATGCATGCAATGTATTTAAAATGAACAGAAAATTACATTAATCATGGTTTAAATTGATCAAATCCTTTCAAACTAAGGTGGAATTAACCTCATTCTAGATTAATTGTTAATTCTAGATTAATTATTAATGTAGATTAATTTTTAATTGTATATTAGCTTTTAATTTTTAGATTAATTTTTAATTCTTAGATTAGTTTTTAGTTATAGATTAATTTCTAGTTTAGATTAGCTTTTAACTTTAGAATTAGATTCTAGCTTTTAACATTCAAATTAGATTTTTAATTTCTAAAAATTAGATTTTAGTTTTAACTTTTTAAATTAGATTTAGCTTTTTAATTTTTTAGATTTAGCTTTTCTTTAGATTTGATTTGGACTTAATTTAGAATGTAGAATTTAGAATTAGATTTAAATTCTAATTTAGATTTACTTTTTTTTAAAGATTAGCTTTTAATTTAGATTAATAAATTTTAATTTAGATTTTTTTTTTTTTTGATACATAAGATCAGTATATTATTAATAATATAAACAGGAATACAAGCGTCTACCACGCAGGTAAAAAGGAGTTTCTATAAACTCGCTAAACAACCAGCCACCAAAAACATCTTCAAAAATCAACCTCCAAAACAACTAACTGAACCACCAAGAACCCAACCAAAACTATCAAAACAAAGCCATATTAATGGCATTAACGCAACCATGGCTTCCAAAAACATAGACAGACCTAAACTATCACCTATGAACCAAAAAAAAACCACAACCCGCTTACAAAAAAATGTTCAATTTTGCAAAATCTTCGAATTCTGATTTCCACTCCACACTATCAACCGCCATTAGCTCAAAGAACTTCTTAAGAAAAAAAACAACAACCGCCATGATCGACCGATGCCGCATCAAACCCGGTCCCTACAAATCCAAGAGGAAAGGAAATATCTTCACCGTCTCTCCAAGCTCAGCCTTTCCACGTTGCAAGGCCTCGAACAACCCCTACTTTCGATCACCACATGGAGAACCTCGTCCAAACCTTCAACCAAGTCTACTCTGAATAATTTAACCAACAATCTTTTTGCTTCAGCCTTCGGCTCGAAATTGTCCCAGAGAGAAGCAAGGAAATGGGAAGAGACGTGCAAATTGTCTCTCCCATACTCCCTGCACTCCAAATGACCGGAGCCCAAAACCATTTTCACGGCCGCAAGCACCAACGGGTCATAATTCAACATAATATGTTTTAATCTTTGGTTACTAACCTCCCTGAAAGAGGCTTGTCTCGCCGATGACCACAATGAGATAGGAGTGTCGGCCCCAAACCAAGCAAGGCCCGCCACCGAAACTTTGATGATAAATTTAGAGCTCTTTTCCATTCGTAACCCCACACATATTGCACTTGACAAAAGAGAAAGAGAAAAACCCATAGTCGCCACACACCTGCAAAGAAAGCATAGTGCAAAAAAAGAGCCAAGCTTTCAATAAATAAAACCTGAACCACGAAAGCGCCGCCAACCTCCACAAATCGTACCCCATCCAGCGTGCAAGATGTCTTTGCAAAGAGGGGAGCACACATTTCCATTAATAGCGCTCATCACTAAATGTTGATAAGAGAGCCATAACTGTCTGACACCATATGCCCAACTTGCCGAAAAGACATGCCAACTCCACCCTGCAGACGAACTTGCCAACTTGGCCCAAAGGACCCCAACAACCCGCCACCATGGCAAACCATGCCATCTCCCTCTGCCACCGTGGAGGGACGCCCACCCTTCCACCCACAATTTAGATTAATTTTTAATTTTAGATTAGTTTCTAATTTTAGACTAATCATTTTAGATTAAATTTTACTTCAGATTAATTTTTATTTTCAAATTAGTTTCTAATTTTAGATTAGTTTTAATTTAGATTAATGTATTTTTCCTTCATAGCCTAATTGTTGATTATGTGGCTAATCTTGATCTCTTTTGCAGTTTCACATGTCAGAGACTCGAAGGTTGAAAACATAAAATCTCGCTTGTCGAAGACTTAAACTTGAAATTACTAATGAGATTTTGATGCAGGACGTTCGCCGAAGACTTGATTTTGAAACCGATTGTCTTTTAGATTATAAAACATTTCAATTGGTGCTTTAAAATGAACAATTGTCTTCTCTCACGTAGATTTAACTAGGAGGTCAATGAACACTGTTCGTTGTGTTTGAAGGATGGTAGGTATTTTTCTCTCACCTTGTGCAAATTCAGTGATCAGAAATCCAGACCCATCTATTTTTGTGTTTATGCCTTAAAGAGGCCTGTCTCGCAAGAGGGAAGGACTCCACCTGGCTTTCGCTTGGGCCGGTATATAAAATGATTTGACTAAACTATCAAGTCCTCATGGTATGTAGGCCTTAGCCACGTAGTGCCATTCGAAAATGGGTACCTACCTTTTTTTAAAGGTATAAGATCCCCTAGTAGAACTTGGTTAAATCATTAAGTGGCTTTTTGTATGCTCGCGAGGTGCCATGTCCCTGAGTATTTACTAGAACCCTCTTGTGTAGTTTTCCAAAAATTGTTTTATTTGCTGGTGCAACAATGGTCATTGCCAAGGCATCCACATTCTCACAGTTCTTAGTAGAGGTGAAGAGTCTGTCATGGGAGATTCATGAGGGATCGAAGCTTGGTTGACCTAAGAAGTGAGTGTCGTGGAGGGGAGCCAGTGTGGCCAAGCTTCTAAGTCACCTGCTAAGAATAAGTGCGGCTGGGGAAACCCACATGGAATCCAGTGAATATAGTCCTTACCAACCTTAGGATTTGTGATTGTATTGTTAAAATCAAACATTTTATCTGTTATGTCTTGTGTGTGTGTTAAAAAATGGACCTCAAACAAACATTATCACCTATTATAAGATTTGGGTCTCATGCTTCATCTATCATAATAATCATCCCTAAGCCATCCATAACCTTCCTAAAATTTCACTAATCATCCTTCAACACCTCAAAACATTCCCAAAACCATCAACCAAACATGTCTAACTGTTATCCTCCATATTCATCCCTGACTTATGAACGAAAAAAAAGGATTGAATATCTTGACCATCGTT
This sequence comes from Sequoia sempervirens, assembly GCA_007258455.2. Taxonomy (NCBI): domain Eukaryota; kingdom Viridiplantae; phylum Streptophyta; class Pinopsida; order Cupressales; family Cupressaceae; genus Sequoia; species Sequoia sempervirens. Next base: position 36,205,121 of record VDFB02047144.1, read on the forward strand.
TGAAAGAGCTTGAAAAATAGCTAGAATCCCAACATTTGAATAAAGTGATGCAATCATCTCATAAGGATTTCTCCTCACCCAAAACTACATCATCCAAGTTTAATATCCATGAATTTTTGCAAAGGCTAAATGAGAAACCAAAATCTAAGTCCTCAAACACAAATGATATTGTGCAATCCTACCATGTCATGCATCTATCTTCATCCCCCATAAGTCAAAATAAACCTCATGATTCTTTCACCCAATTTAATGAATCTATCCAACAATCCTCTCCCATCATACCATCTTCATCCAATGAGTCATGTCAATCTCCTAGTCCAAAGCATGCTAGCATAAAATCCCCTACCCATCAAGATCAAAGTATTCTTTCCACTCCATCCAATGATACCAAAATTCCACAACCCCTTCCAACCTTTGACCAAGATCCCATCTCTCAAGAATCTCATGATGATCCCCTCATCTCTTTTTGTTTTATCCAAGATGATCCCCTACCATCTCAAGAGAAAAGTATCCTTCCAAGTTCCCCTTCCACCTCATCTAATGAATCCATACCATATCATGATTCCATTGCATCCCAAGAGCATGATAGTTTTTCAATCATATATAATGATGTCCTACCATATGATGATCAAGATATGCTTTCCACAAAATCTTATGTTTCCCTTCCTTGTCAAGATCAAGATATACCTCCATTCAAGGACCCCCTTTCATCCCATGATGATGTTCATCCTTCTCATGATCAAGATATGCCTTTCATACCACTTCATGATAATTCCATACCTAATAAAGAGCAAGCTACTCCATCTCCTACACCTTGTGATCCTTTTCCAAGTTAAGATGAAAGTAGCTCATCATCACCATGTCAAGATCCTATCATCCATCCTAATTCCCCTCATAATCACGATCCTCCACAAGATTCTATCAACCCTATTCAAGCTATCCATGAGCCCCTTACCTATAAAATGGGTTCTCTTACTTTTATCCAAGGTGGTTTACTCCAAGATCTTGTTATTCCTTCCATATCACATCCACCTCACGATGAACTTGCATCTTGTTTCATAAATAATACATATCCTATTGGAAAACGAGTGTGCCAAAGTATGAACTATAAAGGAAAAGGATTAGGACTTCATGAACAAGGTATCACATAACCCCTTTATATCCAAAAAAAATCATATTATCATGGCCTTGGTTATACACCTCATGCTCAAGATTCCATCAAAATAAACCTAAGTATCCTAGTCCATCAAACCTTCCATCTATCCAAGGTCCTTATCCTATTCCATCAAAATAAACCTAAGTATCCTAGTCCATCAAACCTTCCATCTATCCAAGGTCCTTATCCTATTCCATCAAACCTTCCATCTATCCTTGGTCCTTATCATCCCAACCCTAGTTCATCAATCCTTCCATCCATATTGGGTCCCTACATCCCTCCATCTCCTATTCATTAACAACAACAAAGGCTCACATCCTTGATGCCCTCTCAAAATTCTACCTACATTAAACCATCCATAATACCTCCAAATAATTCATCTCCATCCACCTATCCCATTGCTATTGGAAGTAATTTTGGTGCCAAATTTCAAAAGTGTCCATATCAAAATCCACATATATCAAAGAATCAACATGTCTCCTTGAAGAGCCATGCAAAAATAAAAGAAAATATGATCCCAAGTCAAAAGAAAAATCCAAAAGGCCACAAAGGCCCATCAAGTCAAAAGAAAAATCCAAAAGTCCACAAAGGCCCATCAAGTCAAAAGAAAAAAATTCAAAGGCCACAAAGGCCCACAAAGCAAAAAGAAAAATCTTAAAGGCCACAAAGGTCCATAAATCAAAAAGGAAAATCTCAAAGGCCAGAAAGGCCCACAAAGAAAAAATCAAAGTCAAAAGCTATGTGGATTCCTAAAAGTCTCATAGAAGCCATAAAATCTAAATTGGCATCCAAATTTGCTAATCCAAAAGCTTCCTCCAACCGTCCATCTAAAAACTTGTCACCTTCAAACTCCATTTTTCCTCCATCACTCCACCACCCTTCAAGGTGTGTTCCAATGTTAATCTTTCCATCCTTTCCATATAACCATCAACAAACATTCCGACCTCCTATCCATTATCCAACATTCATCCCCCATTATCCTCCTTTAATCCAAACCTTTGCATAAGTCCTTAGCTTCTTCCATCATACCATTAATCTACCAACGTTTTATGAGCCTAATCCTCATTTCCATGGTTCATTAGAACACATATTTGAGGGATATTAGCCATGAAATTTGATGCTTGAGTCCTTCCTCCATATTCCTTTCCACATCCTATCTTCCATATTCCTCTTGCACTCTACACTTGGGGGAAAGTTTCATTCATCCTATCATTCATATCCATTATCCTCTTTATGTTCACCCTTTACCTTTCCACCTTTGATATTGACAAGGCTAAGGATCTTCTTGAATGTCATACATCTTATCCTATACACTTTATCCATATTCCACCATTCTATCTAAATGCATCCTTTCTTCCCTTCCTTGGTCTTGATGAGGAATAGGGGCAAAGTAATCAGGAATTGTGTCCATATCTTATCTAGACGATATTTATCATTCTATTCATTATCCTTATCCTTACATTCTTCCATTTTGTATCTCCCAACTTATCCAAAATCCATGTTCCATTTCCTTCCTTTGTTCTTGATGAGATTAGGGGAAAAATTACAAACACGTGCTTTGGATTTCCTTTCATATCCTTATTCATTACCATTCCATCATATTTCACATCCTTATCATTTATCCATGACTAAATTACCTCCAACGCTAGTCATCATGTCCCTTTGCAACCTTGAATCTTATCATGCAAATCATATTTGAACCTAGCTGTAAATCATTATCCAATCTTCATATCTTTTGTCACTCAATCATCAACCTTATCGTACTTAGAGGCATCAATGATCCTAAGTACTTATCATCATCATGCCTTATGGAATCAATCATTCCTAACATCTTAATCAATCAACCATTATCATCTTTTGACAAGAGATATGTTGCTTGTGTGACATGTTTTGTAGTGAATCTTTCATTTTGATCTATCATTTATCCATGGTTGCATTACCTCTACTGTGGAAGATCTTATTCCTTCAATCAGTCATCTATCACATTTCATCTCACTCTGTCTTTAAAACTTCAAAAAAAAAAAAAAAAAATGTCAAAAAATCCAAAAAAATCATAAAATGTCTAAAAAATCCAAAAAATCATAAAATCATAAAATGTCTAAAAATCCAAAAATCATAAAATGTCTTGAAAAAAAAAATCATAAAATGTCAAAAATCCAAAAAAAATCATAAAATGTCTAAAAAATCCAAAAAAAAATGTCCTAAAATAAAACATAAAACATCCGAAAAAAATCTGAAAAAAATCATAAAATGTCCTGAAAAAAATCCAAAAAAAAAAATCAAATATTCTAAAAATCCAAAAAAATCAAATAACTTCAAAAATCCCAAAACAGTAACACTTTCAGATCGCTACAAAACTTTGAACTTCAACAAAATCAAAATATGCTAGGATTGACAATCAAGCAAACATTATAACATACATATCAACCCATCTTGCAAATCCAGCCAAACACATAAACTATAACAAAAATATATTCTACATTGAAGCATGATGCATGTTTATCTTTGATTGTTTTATGATTTTATCTTTGGTGACATGTCTTTTAGCTTCTCCAGGATGTCTTGGACTAGAGAGGCAAGGATGGAGCATGTTCACTTATTTGTTGTCTGTGGATTGTTTCTTATTCACAGGATGACTCGTCTTAAGACATGGTTATCTAAAACCATCGAGGACCTATGAGTCTAGTGTGGATGAGAGCATTCCTTGTCTGATAGTGTCTTCTATGCAATAAGTATTCTGGTCATCTAAGGTTCTTATACCTAGATGCTTATACTGTACTGCTAAATAAAAACGTAAACAGTATTTGGGTCATCTAGATGTTCATATTATCTAGACGCTTATACTAATTTGCAACATAATGAGCTTGATGATGATATAAGCACTTAAAAGGAACAAGAGGCTTCATCGCCTTCATTTTTTTCCATCTTGCATTTCTTGCATTTCATTTTTTTCATCTTTCTTGTCGCAGCGCCATCAATCAATTGCTTTATCTAACTGATATATGTCGCTTGAATCAAATCTCAAATCAATCAACTTACTTCTCAAAATATCATGTCCCCTTAATCAATCAATCAATCATTGTATCAATTTGTCTTGCGTAAGCATCAATCTCAATTAGCTTAATTAGCTCATCAACCCGACTATACTGATCATTTACATCAATTGTTCAGTTACGCCCATCAACATCACTGCTTAATCACTTGCGCAATGTCAATCATCTAATCATTTTCCTGTAATTTATCGAGAGATCAATCTTCTTATAATATGTTCGATTAATCTCTTGAGGGGGCATATCATATTCACCATTATGCTTATCAAGGTATCTCTGGGGTATATATCAATTGATCAATTTTTCTTACAACGCGACAAGCGGCATTGTCTCAAAGAGGGGAAAAATGTACACTCAATTTTTTCCTCATAATCATCACGATATTCGTCTATTGATTAAATAGATATTATTATTTACTTAATCAATTCATTCAATACTTTCTTCTATTCATGCATTTCTTCAAATCATTAAACTGTCTCATGCTCGTTCACTATTTGTTTACATAAACAATTATATCCATCCCATGGTAATTCACTAACCGTTTGCATAAACAATCATTCTTGTTCATTTTCGTTCATAAACATTCATGTCCGTTTGCATTATCATTCATGTCCATTTCCATAATAAAGCATTATCGTTTATTATCATCCATATCATTTTCATAATCAATTTGAATGGTCATCAACTATCGTTTCATAATAAACTAAATTATCATTTAATCACTTCATTTGCATAAATCATTCACTTCATATTGCATTTCATTAAACCATCAAACCATTAAAATATTAAATAATTGTTCATCCAATCATTATCATTCATAATTCATTTTTGCATAAATCATGAGCATTTGTATATCGTTCGCATCCATTCATGACATAAATCATTCTCGGCAATCATCTGCATTACATAAACCATTTGCATCAACATGTTCATATTTCGCTAAATAATTAAATCATTAAAATCAAATCTTAATAATCCATATTCCATTAAATCCATATTAAATCATTATTAAATCATGTTCATGCACATTTAAATCCATTTAATCATTTTTCATTATTCATAAACCCTTCACCATGCATTTGTCTCTCCTCTTTTATCATTTTCACTCACATGCATTTTTTTTAATCAAGGAACGGGGGATAAATTTGCATTTTTAACTAAAATATTTAATCCTACATTTCCCTCTCAAACACCTCTCCATCCTCAAAGATGCCTATTTCAATTGGATTCCTCTCTCATTTTAAGCCTCACGAATTTGCATACTCATATCATCTTTACATCTTGATTGCATTTTCTCATTCACCATAGCCTCTTTATTGCATTTTGTGCTCACAAAATCTGAGAGAAAATGCATAAAAAAATATCTTGGTGATAGAGAGACAATGGAGAGTGATTTCATTTAAAAGAATTTCCATAGTTTTAGAATTTTGTATTTCCATACTTTAGAAGTTTGTTTTCATTCTGGTTTTTTTTTTAATTTGAATGGCTCCATTGAGGTGAGTGTGATATGGAGATTCATATTCAATAGACTCCTCCATTTTTCAGCTCTCACGGTTGATACCAGAGTTAACTTTGTCTTTGTGCACATCGCAATAGAGTTCCTTTTGAATCCTTATGATGAAGGGTGGCTGCCATACATGGTCAATGTGAGAATTGGATATCATGCATGGAGGCATGGATATAGTGTGTTAGGAATAAAAGATGGATTGGTTGATAGTTCGGAACCTTTGACTCTCCAAAATTGGGTTGAAGATGATCAATGATGGGTGGATACGGAAGTGTGCATGTAATTAGGACCAATCGCTTGATATACTTTGTATGTCACTTGAGAAGCCTTCTTTTGCCTTTGTGGACATCTTTGATGGACACTTTTCCCTTTTTTATTTTGCCCCATAGTTTCTTTGACTAATGGAGTTTGATAGGGATAATCTTTTTTTTATTCTTTGGTATCTATGTGTATTTGATTTGTCCATTATGCTTCCCAACTTCTTTTTCTTTGATAATGTTCTTTTTACTTTGATTCAAATCTTTCTTTTGATGTTGGTCCCAATTCATGGATGGGGTGATGGGTGGATGAAGATTCATGATGTGGCTAGTTGTAGTATTGGCATAAGTTTCCTCATATGGACTCTTCGTGCTCCCTATGTTGATGCTTGCACTAGATAAAGTTGCCCCCAGTATTATAGAGGTATCACTGATATCTTTAGATCCATTCATTGTTGAATAACCAATACCTTGATGCTTAGGATTGCCAATTATCTGCACTGGTTCTAGGATACCCTGTTCATGTAGGCCTAATCCTCTGCCATGATAATTCATCTATTGAAACATTTGATTTTCAATAGGATATAATTTACCTTGGAAACAAGGTGCTACTCCTTCTTTGCTTTGTTGTGGATCTTCAAAGGTGATAGCTTCTTCATTTATAAGATAGCTTTCCCTAAAAAAGGTAAGTGATCCAAGTTTATAAGTGATAGGATCCTCCATAAGTTGGATAACTTCTTGATTCATATCAGATTTTAATGCTTCTTCAAGAGTTGTTGATGATTCATTGTCCACGTAGAAGTCTCCCTCATGGTTCATTTTTTATATGCCTTCATAGGATGTTTCTGATTCACAACTTCTGTAGAATCCTTCTTCATGACCCATTTCTGATATTTCTCTAGATTTTTCTATATCTTGACCATGTGTACAAATGTTAAGAGTAGTTTCCTTGGTAATGATATCAAGAGTATGATACTCTTGTTTTGAATGAAGATCATCTACATGTCCATCCAAAGGAAGCATTCCATGGGTAGATGGAGGAATATGCGCTATATGGATATGATCATCATTTGCGACATGTTGTATAGATTGGAGAGTGTCCATTAGATCATTGTAGTATATTGGAGATACAAATTCTTGATCTTGATTAATTTTGGAATTACTTTTTACATTGCTTGGATCAAGTTCCTGATATGGGTCAGTTTTAAAGGATGGATTCCTTATAAAGGGTTCTTGGATGTCTTCATTAGGCATAGGAAGCAGCTCAATATCCTCTTGATCTTTGAGTGAATTTGGATCAAGTGTTGAGTAGAGGATTTCTTCAATATCTGTAACCATGAGGTCAAAGGATGTCAATATGTCTTGGAAAGGACCATTGAAGACTTTGGTGAAATATGTTGATCATGCTTTGGAATAAATTCTTGAGATGTGTCCTCTAACTCATTAGGTGATGTAGAGACATTTTCAACATGATCATTGGTCGATGGATCGTGGATTATGTCGAAAGGATCAAATAATTCTAACACTCCTTGAAATAGATCATTGTTTGAGGGGTTCTGATCATGTCTAAAAAGTGACTCTTGATGTATGTTGATTTGATCGTTAGATGAGGTGGAAACATCTTCAAGGTCCTCACTGATGGATAGATGTTGATCATTGTTTTCAACCATAGGATCAAATGATGTTAAAATTTCTTGAATTGGATCATTGTTGGGGTTTGTTGGTGGATTTTTATCATGATTGAAAACTGACTCTTGATGCATGTTGATTTGATCATTGTATGAGGTAGAAATATCTTCAAGGTGCTCATTGATGAATAGTTGTGATTGATCTTGGAGATGTGATGACTGATCTTCGAGATGGGGTGATTTGGTTTGTTTTTGATGTCGTTGATCTTGATATCCAAGCTCTTGGCATTGGAGATATTGTTCTTGATGTGGTTGTGAACACAACTCAATGCTTTGGTGACATGGTTTGACGAATGGAAGAGTGTATTGATTTTGGGGTGTAGATGTCTCTTGGTGATATGAATCGATGAATTTTCTAAGTATAGCAATATGATCTCACAAAATTTGATCTTGATTTTGGTCTTGACACTCTTGATATAGTTGATTTGTTTTTTGTTCAAGCATATTTGGAATGTCTACTTGTGGTGTTTATATGGGGTCATGGACAAATTGATTTTGGACAAGGTTCTGATTTGGGATGATGTTTGGATTTGGCATTATAGGTTGAAATTGAACATGGTTGTGGTTGGGAATCACATTGCTTTGATTTAGGTAACTTTGATTTTGCATGGTGTTACCTTGACTTGGATCAATACATGGAGTTGTTAACATATTGTTTGGACTTTGAACAACATTTGTATGATTCGCGAACATATCTATCCCAAAGTTTACAAAGTGTGGATTTGAAATGTTTGTGTTTGGTAAACTTGTACTTGGTATATTCACATTTGACATGTATGGATTTGGTGGGATAATGTTGTTTTCTTGAAGACTCATGCATTGAAGACTCATGTATGGATTGTATAAATGTGAGTTTTGATAATTAATTGGAATTGTAAGGCTTTGATAGTTTGGTTGATTTAGATTACTCATGGGGTGCTGTCATAATAGTGGTTTAAAATTCCTGAGAGGAACAAAATTTAGCTGAAATCACATATTTTTAGAAAATATAATGATTTAAGCCTTAAAAAGTTTCATTTTAAGGATTCCAATTGAAGAGTGTTTGATCAAATCACCTTAGATCAAAACCCCTTGGATAGAACCTCGCTAGTTTTAAACCATACCTATAAATGCGTCTCCTTTACACCTATCAAAATGCTGATAAAAAATCACTTTTGATTTAGCTTTTGGGGGATCAAATGAATTCATTTAAAATTTATTTCAAATTATTATGGTATTCCTCAGAACAAGCTATCTAATGAATATAATTTTAATATGTTTTGGTTTTGTTATGTATTTGTTTTTTAAGTTTTATTAAACATAGGTTTTTCATCGAAAATGAATTTCTTTGTTCTTCACATGTGGAAAAATAGAAGATTATCAAAAAAAAAATTTGAAAAATATGAGTGCACCAGATATTGAAGTCCTTGATCCAACAAAAAAATTATATTAAATTTTGACATATACAAAAAGTTACACGTTATACGGTGCTACTGTCTGAATTGTAATTGTTTGACTTTGAAACTTGATTAAAGAAAAAATATTCAATAAAAACTATCTAACCAAGTGGAAACACTAGATATCAAAGTTACAAATCTAAATTTTAAAGAATTAGAATTTTATCCTTCATGGAAAAAAATTCATGCTATAATGGTTTATGTACTTTTAAAAATGTTGTTTTCTGAAAAAAATCAATTTTCGTGGGAGATGGAAAAAGAAGTGAAATTTGATTCCAAAAATTTTGAAAAAAATATTTTTAGAATCTACAGACAAAATTTGATGAGACTCTAGTTTGCACCATCTTCAAATTTGTCACAGTTTAGCCGCTATAGGTGCCCGAATGTGAAGATTTAGTTAAAAATAATAATTTCAGTGTCCAGTTTGGCCAAAAATTGTTAACCACTATTATGGGATCACCCCATGATGTATGGATCAAGTTTATATTCCATGTTCTTCTTGTGTTTTGACCTTGTTGATCTCTAAGGAATTTAGGACCAATGATGAGATGAAGGACGAAAGGTGTGAATGATATGGGTGTTGAACTTTTAGGAACCTTGGATCAATGCTAGACTCTAGGATTTTTGATTGGATTGGTTTGATTTGATTTGGATAATGGAATTATAAACCCCAATATGTTGGATGTTATCTTGGAATAAACTTGTCCATATGGATGATAATTTAACTAGATGTATGAGGAAGGATTCATCCACACACACTTAGCCAAACAAGGAGATTTTGATGTTGATTTGAAGGATTTTACCAAAAGTCTAGTATGAATGATTTTTCCAATGGTTCAAAAGTTGTTTGTGAGATGGGATTTGATTGATGTTTGAGATGGATAAAATGATTGATTTGATCCTAAATGAACCTAAGGAGAACCTTGCTTACAAGACCAAGATAGTGAAGAACTTGCTTTACCCTATGAGTAGTTCAAACCAAAAGACTAATGTTTTTCTTGGAAGATCATAAGAAAAAATATAATAAGCACATGTGTGGGGTTCAATTGATTTAATCTTGGTTAATGAATTTCTTTTACCATATCCACACTTTCTTGCTTAGCTTTTCAAAATGAATGTCTATGCTAAGGCCTTCTTTCATTCCATAAGGTCCATTATGTGAGAATTAAGAAGTCACAGCCGTAGTTTCCTTATGTTCACTTTGAAGAAAATAAATTGAGAAATGGGCCCAAATAATTAGAAGCCTCTAAGGATAGAATCCCTAGGGACAAGTAGTAGTATATGGACTCTTCAAATATATTTTTTCTTTCAAAAGGTTTGAAGTTTTAATGATTTTTTTGAATGTTTGTTGTCCAATGTCTTAGATCCAAGCAAAGTGTTTTGATTCCAAAATAATGCACAACCCTAGTATAGAAAAGACAATATTTGTTTAATTCCCACTTGGATTTCTCCAGCTGTACTTATTCAGAGTGGATGGTTAGAAGCTTGACCACACTGGCTCCCCTGACACTCACTTCTATGGGTCAGCCAGTATTTGATTTCTCATGAATCTCCCATGAAAAACTCTTCATCTCTACTAAGAACCATAAGTATGTGGGACAGTTTTAGAGGTTCGACTTCTTGTACCAAAAAATAGTAGGGTTTTTGGCTTTTACACAGATTGGTTTGTAATCAGGGTACCTATTTAGAGGACCACATGAGAGGCAAGATCAACCCATACAAAGAGTATCACCTACTTGTCTAGAGGAGCGCCTGTAATGATGATTTTCCTCAACATTCAAATTTATATACTGGTTGGGATTAGCTTGGCGTTTAGCTCGTTACCAATTTGAGTCATTCCCTTGGGGTGAGTACTTTTTCCCACTAAGTTAGGGTCTCTAAAGGTAGACAATAGCGAAGAAGTACATTTGTAGTTCGGCCGCCTAACACACTTAGGAGGGAACACACACAATGCCTTTTCTTCACACTCGCATGATTTGTTCAATTTTAAACCCAAACTTGAAGTGTGGAAGCAATCTTTTGGACAACCTAATATCACTAAAATGATTTTGATTCTCAAGATCACTGTGAAGTGTGAGAGAAGTGCATACACATTTTAATGGTATTAGTTTGTAAATAATATTACAAAAACAAAGTAAGAACACATTCGTTTTAAATCTTCAAAGGCAATAATGAGTTATTTTTAAAGCACCAAACTTGAGTGTGAAGTTGATTGTTCAATTTTAGTCCCAAATCAAAATTCTAGTAAGTGTCTAAGGTTCAATTTTAACCAACTTGACAAAGCTTGAGTTGTAGGTTAATTTTATGACCAAAATAATTCTAGTTGGTCCTAAAGCATGAAAGGAAAATATATGATATGTTATTTTCCCATAAGTGTTTAAAAACACTATTACAATGAGTATCAAATGCTTTTTCTTTCACTTCCATGCTCCACAATCCTTTAAATCCTGCAATCCAAGCTCTAAATGTTAGATGAAATCAAGAAACAAGAAGATATGAGGGTTAGATAAATGATTAAGCATAGAAACCCTAAAACTTAGACCAAGTTTCATTGTGATTTGACATTAGGAAAATTTTAACTCTATAAAAGTTAAGAAACACCTACACCATTGCATAACTTATGAAATTCTACCCCATTTCAAAAAATAAAGCTTTGAAAAAGACCTCCATATGACCAAGACATGGCCATTTTAAGATTGAATATAAAAGCAAAAAAAACAATAGCGTTGTCATTTGAACACAAATGGCAGCGTAGCTATATGGTGATGCTGAAATGATTGCATTGCTGTTTGAGGATTTTAGCGTCACTTTGTGAAAAAATAGAGACCACGTTTGCATTGCTATTTCCTCTAGCATCGTTGTTTTTCTTTTCAACGTCGCTGCAACCTAGAAAGATAGAAAACAGAAAAAATGACGAAAATAGAGAAAAAAATGTGTTAGTTTAGAGATTTATGCCCTCCTTCTAGCATGAAAATGTGAATGATTTTCCTAGACCTACTCAAACATGAACAAACAATCAAAAATTAGTCCATAAACAAGTGCAAACAAGTATTCCCTATTAAATTCATTTGAACACAAGAACATGAAAGCAAAGTAAAATACCAAACAAATTACTAATGAAATACTATTCTAATGCTCAAACCAACAACCCATAGGAGGATTGATACTTATTTGATGTGGAAAGAAGCCCTCTCCCAATCCCTTGATAAGCTTGATGATGGATGTGTGATTCTTGATGCAAAATGTCAATAACCTAGCTATGGATGATGAAATTCTATGCTAACTTGGATGAAATTGTGGATGAAATCATGGATGCTTTGAACTCAAATGGCTATAATGGATTTGCATGAAGTTGTTTCAAATTGTGGATTCCAAATCAATAGATAAGGCCTCTATTTATAAGGAAGAAGGATTGAAGATTGAAGAATGGGGAGAATGTGGTATTAAAAAAGGGACCAATGGCATTGTGCCACTTGTCAACATGCTAATGAAGGAGAGTGGAGCACATTTTGAAAAATGTGCATGTTAAATGCTTGTAGGTGAAATTTGAATTTGAAGAGGTGACTTGTGTAAGAGGAGGTGTAAGAGGAATTAATGCCAAGTTGGCTCAAGGAGAGGACATGTAAGAGCTTTTAATGCCAAGTTGGAGGACAAAAGTCCTTTGGAAGGGAGAATTCAAATAAGTGGAATATTCCAAAGAATATGCCATATTTGAATGAAAATAAGAGGAATTAGTAAATCAAATAAATTGATTTACATTTGCAACTTGCAAAAGCTAGAGGAATGGAGGATTAGTGTTAGGAGTTAATTAATGATTACTTAACTTAGATGAAATTTGATTGTGACATTCAATTTAAATGCTTTGAGTTTATTTAAATCAAATGAGAGGATGCTGGAAGATTGGTAATTTAATTAAATAAATTTGATTTATTCAATTAAATGAAGAACAATAGGATTTAATTAAATAAAGTTGATTTATTTAATTAAATGGGGAATTTTGATGAATTAATTAAATAAAAATTATTCAATTAATTGGTTAGTAAAGAAATGATCAAGGAAGAATTGAAGTTAGCTAATTGAAATCGAGTGCATGATATCAATCAAGATATTTTGAGTGTCTACTATGTATTCAATCAAGTTCAAGCAAGAGAAAACAATACAAAGACTCCCTATGAGCTATGGCATGGAAGAATCCCTACTGTTAAATATTTCAAGGTATTCAAAAGCGAATGTTACATCAGACGAGATGAAGAAACTTTGGGAAAGTTTGATGCTAGAAGTGATGAAGGCATTTTTCTTAGATATTCTACTAATAACAAGGCATACAGATGTTTCAATAAAAGACTGAGAAATATTGTAGAGAGTTCAAATTTCAAGGTTGATGAGACAGTGAAGAATTCTATTGACTTTGATAGATACATATCTGATGAACATAATTGTGTAAGAATAGGTGAAATTGTGGAAGAACAGGAAAAAGATGATTAAGGGAAGCAAAATGAACAGAATGAAAGAGAAGAAGATGCTCTGGTGGTGTCCCTTAAGACATCGAGATATGTACAAAAGAATCATTTAGAAAGTCAAATTATTGGAGATAAAACTGTTGTGCATGTTTTGCACACGCACCCTACTGAAAGCGCAGACCCCCTTTTTTCAACACTTCTGCCCTATTCTTGTTAGCTTGGCCCCTTTTCTTTCACTTTTTTCAATTGTTGTGTTTGGATTGGAGTTAATTTTCCTTTGGATTTGAGATGTTCCCATGATACCCCAATGAACTGCTAGGGTTTTGTCAAGTTTGGGAAAGTTACATAATTTCTTTGTGGGTTTCTATATGTGAATCGTCGTGTACGGATATCTGCTCTAACTTCACTGTTGCTTCTGGAATTCGCCTTGCACCTTCCCACAATGAACTTCCCACATGGTATTGTTGATGGTGTTTTCTACACAGCAACAACTCGGACATAATACAATATTCTATCTCTCTTGAAAGGTTATTTTCAACAATAAATCACTGAAAATCACCCCAAGGTCTCTCGGGTGTCAAGTCATGACAATGCATAAATAACTCAGATAATATGTGAAAATGCTGGTAATCACAAAGGGACCTTACTACAAGCAAACTGTATCTTTCAATTTATCAGATTTTTGCAATATTATGATCTCCAATTCCTAAATCTAACCAAATGATAAAGAAATAACAAAAGATAAGGGTGCAAGAATATGATCAAATCTAAACTATTCCTAGGATGAGTAATGCAAATGATAGATATCTGGAATGGACCAATCTCAAACAACCAATTCCTGCTTAACCCACAATGCAGTATCACAAGAACGGTGCAATCTTCTGAGGTATGTAGATTTTCAAATCATAGACATTCATCTACAATCGAACTTAAGCACATGTGAATATATGGTCCAGGTTGACTTGACCAGCCTACTACAATCAGATAATTACTGGGAGTATAGACCAGAGATCGCTACAAACATTCCAAATATGAAATCATAAATATCATTCACCAAACTAAAACCAATTTAATTCTGAATGTTAAACCCTAAATCCTCAAGCAATTTAAAAGATAGAACAATAAGAACCATGCAAAACAAAATAACACAAGAGATTTCACCAGGAAAACCACAATGCCTTCAATTGTATTAGATCATCAAACTGTTGCAACAATTCCACTATTCTGATACAGTATTTGCTTCAAAAAATTGAATACTACTCTAACTACAAAATACTCTAGCTCTTTGCTCTTACTTATCTCTATTACTTTCTAGCTAACCCGTTACAATGAGGCAAGAATGCCCTTTTATAGAAAATCTCAAGATATGTCGGCCCAGCCAAACATTTTTACAAGATAAATACAATTGCCAAAACAAGTCGGCCTAAGGAAATCAAAGTAAGGCACACATTAAATGCCATCCATCATCAAGGTTGGCCTTGACACAGTCCCCAATGTAGCTCGATCCAATGCACGCTGGATCATTTCTTGAACGCCATCTCTCTAGAGAGATATAGGAGAAATACCAAATCTACCACAGGAGAGGAAGATTTACAGGAATTATAGTTCCACGCTAGGTCAAGAAGGACTCGAGAAAGGGGAGAATCATCATCACCCATCCCTTCACCTGCTTCTTCCACATCTTCACATCCTGAGGTTGAGGCTATACCCATCCCTGAGGCCATTCCCGTTCAACAGCCCCAACCTGTCATTAATAACCAACCACAACCACACCCCCACTTTTACCAATGGCTTTCCCAGCTAATAATCCATCACCCTTGTTCTTCTAGGCTTACAATGTAATGCCCAAAAATCCTGAGCATTTCTGTTCAAAATTTTATGTTAATGACCCAAACAGGACTACTGAAGAACACATAAGGATCTTCCAAACTTGTCTCAAAGATAGAGGGGTTGTCCATGAGGATGTTGCTTGTAGGTTGTTCCCTTATTCACTAGGAGAAGAGGCTTTTTACTAGTACAATCACCTCCTTTCTGGCTCAATTCTAAACTGGAATGATCTTGAAACTACTTTTTTACAGAAATTCAGAATACCCATCAGTGCTAATGAGTTGTATTTACAATTCACTAGGGTCAAAAGAGAGGTTAATGAGCCTATATCTAGTTTCAATAATAGGTTTCACCGTGCATATACCAGACTTCAAGATCCTTATGTTTTGGATGACAATACTGCCCTAGGAATCTATTATGAAGCTCTAGATAGCCTGACAACAACCTTTCTAAAATGGAGACCCAATCCTCCAGGTACCCTAACTGATGCTTACACAGAAGCTGTTAAGCTTAGCACAGATTTGAGACAACATATAATTGGACCGTTGCCTTCTTTAGGACTAGTTGCACATCCTAATCAGGTTCAGGGAGTAAATCAGGCACTCACCAACCATACTCCAATCGTGAATCCAGTACCTCAATTACCTTTGGTGCCACATCCTGGTCTTCCCATGAGCCAAGTCTCTCCTATGATGAATTTTCCCCAACAACAAGTTAATCAGCCTATGAATCAGTCATAGCCAAATAGTTTTCCTGCTTATCTGCAAAATTCTGAGGTATTGCATCAGTCTATGGGATCTAATACAATGCCTGTCCCTCCTCAGAGTAACCCAAGCTAGCCTCCCTATCGAGATCTAAATAGGGAGAGGATTGATGAAATGGCTGAACAGATAAAGAAGTTGAATCTGGAGGTGACCTACCTAAGGAATCAAAATAGTCAACTGCAGGCTTCCCAGAAGAGTATGCAATCCAATCAGAATAGAGAGTTTTCGCAAGGGAAAATTTTTGATAGAGGACAACGTAATGACAGAGGATTCCACAATGATAGAAGATACAATCAGGATAGGGGTTACAACAATGACAGAGGCTATAATAATGATAGGAGACAGAACTTTGATAGAGGTCAAGGTAGTGGATCTGGATATGATAAGAGGCAACCATAAGGGCAGAGTAGAACTTGGAATACGGGACCTAATAATGGAGGAGTCCCCACCCTATTGGATCAACCAGCTAATCAAGTTGTTAATCAATCTGCAAATTAGCCAGTTGGTCAAGATAAGCCTCCTAGTGGTGTATATCTAGTTGAAGCAGCCTTATCAGGGTGGTGTAGGCTTCATAAGACAAGTCAACATTCAGAATTAGAATGTACAAAGTTCCAAACTGCTGCTTCTATTTTTCAATATGAGGTAGAGAATAATGCAAATGGGCAGGAGATTGTTCCCTCTAGTCCTTATGATTCTCCTGTGCTGGTTTTGAACCATGCCCCTTTTCCAACCAGCAAGGAAAATGTACCAAAGGAACCTGATTCTCAGGAGGGGGAAACAGACCAAATATGTAATGGGGATGGAGTTGCTCAGCTATTCAATGAAGAAACAATGAATGATAATGGTCCCCTTGATCAGGAGGAAGCATATGTTGAAGAAGTACAGATGTTCCAGAGGCAAGGTCTAAGGGATATGCCTCATAGGCGCCCACAAGCTCGAGGACCTTTCACTACTTCCATTCCTCCCAACTTCAGTACCCCTCCAGATCCTAACGCTAGCAATAATCCGTCTTATCCACATGTTTCTAAGCAGTATCTTTCCAAGGAAAGACATGCTCAAACTGACTCACAAAAGGAAAAGGTTGTTCAAACAAGCAAGGACAAGGTGGAGGAACCTTCTAAGGACGTCTCCACTGATATGAGCGAGGAGCAGATGGCCACATATGTTGCTGAGGAGTTCAAGAAATTAAAGGTAAATCTTTCAGCATTTGAGTTATTAAGGTTTCCTCCCATTAGGAAGGCTGTTTTGGGTACTTATGATGCACACCCAATATTTTTGGATAAGCCTTCTAGAGAGAATATCAACCAAGCTTCCAGTTCTCAGCCTGTGAGCACACAAAATTAGGCCCAAAATTGGACTAACATGCCCCCTGGAGATAAAGGAAAAGAAAAGGATAAGACTCAAGTAGCTCAAGTTGATACTCAACCCACTTTGTTTCAAGGGAAGACAGAAAATCCACCATTTCTAATTTTTGTGCATATATTTGGTAAGAATTTGCATAATTGTTTACTAGATTCTGGTGTCTCCACCAATGTGATGCCCTTCAGAGTTTGTAGAGCTCTAGAAATTACACCTGCTGACTCTCAGAAGAAGGTGACTCAGTTGGATAGAACTGAAGTAAATGTGGAGGGAGAACTAAACATGATTCACATGCAGATAGCTTCAGATCCAAGAATACAACATGTTATCAATATTCAGGTGGTTGATATTCCTGATGCATATGGTTTGATCCTAGGAAGAGATTTTACTAAGGCTTTGAATGGTTATGTGTCTACTGATCATTCTCATATGTGGCTTCCATAGAAAGGAGTGCCCAATCAGATCAAAATTGAGAGGGAGCCAAGAATGAAGTACATGATCACAGAATATCAAAAGACTTCAACAGAGGTTCTGATATCAAAAGTTGGAATGGGAAACTACATATTATCAACTCAGTATGAGGAGTCAGATTCAGAGGAGGTACTGATGCTGCATATGATGCCCATTGATGATGAAATAGAACTCAGCCCTGTTACTGTTTTAACAGAATCAGTTGAGGAAGAAACAAAACCCGAAGATAACCAGATCAGTCTATTGGACAGTTTTCAAGAATTCATCACGCAGTGTGTTGACAATCAGGTTCGCCTTGGAAGAAGGACAAGCTTTGAAGAATTACTCTTACCTAATTGGTGTAGAGTTCATAATGCTTCTCATTCAGAGTTGGAGTGTTGTTTATGCCAAACAGTAGTAGAACAAGTATAGAAATGCATGAATCCAACCCTGGCAGTTCAAACAGATATACAAGATCCTCAGAAAGACTGCCAAGAAAAGAAGTTCGTGTCATCTAAAAAGCCACCCAACAATATTAAGCCAAAGGACGTGGTGAAGAAGATTGCAGCTACTGAGTGTTGGACACTTAGGTTTGATGGATCCAAGTCCAAGCATGGAGTCGGGGCAGGGTTTGAATTGATTAGTCCAAAAGGTAAGAATTTCTTTGCAGCCCATAGACTCCAATTTCATTACACCAATAACGTAGCAGAGTATGAAGCATTAATACATGGACTTCTTATGGCACTTAAGAAAAAGGTCAAGATTCTACAAGTTTTTGGAGATTCTGAGTTAGTAATCAAACAAGTGAGAAACCAATATTCATGCCACGATAGGAGAATGACTAATTATAGGCATAGAGTGTGCGACCTCATTGAGGGATTTGACGCTTTCAACATCCAACTGATCCCACAGTAGAAGAATCAAACTGCTGATTCCCTAGCTCAAGCAGCAAGCACTCTACAGCCTCTATCTCTGTCGGGATTAAAGAAATTTACTGTTGAATTGACTCCTATGCCATCAGTCCCAGACAATGTTACTAACTTCCAAGTGTTCGAAGATGATAAACATATCCTGGATTTTATCACAAATACAGATGTTTTTGCTTACCAAATCATCGATGAGATAGAGCTCCAAGAAGCAGAACTAGATTTGGAAGGTGTGATAAACCTGAAATCAAATACTATTCTAAGGGGAATGGTACAGTTGGAGCAAATTTTTGATATGGACAAGATCAGAGATTAGGAACAAGAGTCAAAGAAGGAGTCTATCAGTGGACAGTGCGATACCCACAATTTAGGAATTAAGGACAATGTCAAGAACATTTTCATTGGCAAGGTCTGTACTCTAGAAGAAAGACAAGGGATAATCAAAGCCTTACACAGCATCCCTGATATAGTAGCCTGGAGTTATGAGGACTTAAAAACTTATGATACATTAATCATAACTCATACTATCCCTTTGAAGCCAGATGCCAAGCCCTTTAGGCAGAGATAGAGACCAATTAATGCGTTATTGGAACCAGTCATACAGAAAGAAGTTTAAAAACTATTATCTGCCAAAATCATATTTCCTATCAGACATTCAACATGGGTGGAAAACCTGGTTCCAGTGAGGAAAAAGAATGAAGAAATTAGGCTCTGTGTCAATTTCAGGAATTTGAACAGATCATCAGAAAAAGATAACTATCTAGTTCCTTCGTTAGATGAAGTGCTTCAAGTGGTCAATGGATCTCAGATGATGTCCTTTTTGGATGGTTATTCAGGGTACAATCAAGTAATTGTTCAGTATGAGGACAGACACAAGACTGCTTTCACAACTAAGTGGGGTACCTTTCCCTACAGGAGGATGCCATTTGGACTCATTAATGCAGGGGCCACATTTCAAAGGGCTATGGATATTGCTTTTAAGGATATCATAGGCAAATGCATCATCATTTATATGGATGATCTGACTGTGTTCTCAAAGAACAGAGGGGATCACATCTCAGACCTGCACAAAGTGTTTCAAAGGTGCAGGGAGTTTGGCATATCTTTGAATCTTAAAAAGTGTATTTTTGGAGTAACAGAGGGAAAGCTATTGGGACATGTCATATCAGAAAAGGGAATTGCTATTGATCCAGAGACAGTGGAGGCCATACTAAAGATCCAGCCGCCTGCTAGCAAAAAGGAGATGAAGTCTTTCTTTGGTAAGATCAACTTCGTCAAAAAATTCATTACTGGATTTGCTGAAATTGTTAAACCATTAAATACAATGTTGAAACAAGATGCTAAGCTCGAATGGACTACGGAAGCGAAGGAAGCCTTTGCAGAAATCAAAAGAGCCATTGCTGACGCTCCAATATTGGTAAGTCCTAATTACAGTAAGCCTTTCTATATCTATTCCTTTGCTTCAGATCATTCGTGTGCTGGAATGTTGACTCAAAAGTCTGATGAGGGAAATGAGCATCCTATTGCTTTTATGAGTGCACCATTAAAAGATGCTGAGTTGAAATATCCAAGTGTGGAAAAGCAGGCGTATGCCCTGGTCAGAGCAGTAAAGAAATTCAGGCATTATATCCTCAGAAATAAGGTATATGCAATTGTCCCTGATTCTGCAGTTAAATTACTTCTGATGCAAAATGAATTGGGTGAACGCAGAGCTAAATGGGTGACCATGCTACAAGAGTATGACATTGAGATCCAGCCCATGAAGCTGGTAAGAGGGCAAGGACTCACTCAGACTATGGCTGAGATAGGCCCTGAATTGTCTGTTCAGAATTATAATATTGAAGAGGTTTCCCCAGATGGTTGGTATGATGACCTAGTGTATTATCTACTGAATCAACGACCTCCAGGTCATCTGAATGCAGTTCAAAGATGAGCTCTACGGTTAAAGAGTGATGGTTTCATGTTGAAAGGAGCTGTTCTATATAAGAAAAATCATGAAGGCATTTATTTGAGGTGCCTTGGGAAACAAGAAGCTGAAAGAGTGATGAATGAATTTCACGAGAAATATGGTATTGGTCATAGCTCTGCAATTGCTACAGCAAACCAGATCTTGAGGGCAGGTTACTACTGGCCCACACTGTTCAAAGATGTTCACCATCATGTACGGACCTATCACACTTGCCAGACTACAGCAACAAGGGAAAGGTATGTAGCGCTTCCACTCCAACCGGTCACCGAGGTAAGACCTTTTGCTCAGTGGGGTATGGATTTCATAGGCCCTATCAACCCACCATCTTCTGCAGGACACAAGTACATTCTCACTATTACTGATTATTTCACAAGATGGACTGAGGCTTTTGCTTGCAAGCAGTGTACATCTAATGTAGTGATTGATTTCTTAGAATCTGCTATTCTTAATCATTTTGGATGCCCTATTGCTATTGTCTGTGATAATGGTCCTGCTTTTGCATCTTTGAAATTTTCAAATTGGGCTTTTGATTATGGGATTATTGTGAAGTTTGCATCCAATTATTATCCTCAGGGTAATGGCTTAGCAGAATCCTCTAATAAGAGCCTATTGATTGTTATCCGTAAGCTGTTAGAAAGGAACCCAAAAGACTGGCACACCCAGCTTCGGTTTGCCCTTTGGGCAGATCATACCAGACTTAAGTCATCCATTGGAACATCTCCTTATCACTTAGTGTATGGTCTGGAGCCAGTATTCCTCATTCAACTCAAGATCCCAACTTTGCAGTTTATAAATTAGTTTTATGATGAAGGGGACAGAAGGGAGGCTAGGTTGACAGAACTACTGCATCTTGAGGAGAAACGAGACAATGCCCTTGAGAATTTTTCCAAACATCAAGGGGTAGTTAAGAGATGGTTTGATAGGAGGGCTAAAGTCAAGGCCTTCAGGATTTCTGACCTAGTCCTATACTGGGACAAACCTCATGATCAGAAAGGGAACCATGGGAAGTTTGATAAACTCTGGCTTGGCCCATATCAGATTGCTGAATTACTTGGAGATAATGCCTTCCGTCTGAGGACTCTCACGGGAGAGGATATCCCACTACCTGTTAATGGGTAGTATTTGAAACATTATTTCCAGTCCTGAGCTATTTTCAGCTCTCCGCTTTGTACATAGTTAGTTTAGGTTGCTTTGCTTGTTTTGTTGGTTAGAGTAGGTTTCCCTTTTGGTTTGCTTGTTTGCTTTGGTTTGTTTGTTTTGGTCCATGTTGCTCTTGCTCTGGGTTCTTTCTCTTTTTGGGATCTTTGGGTGCATCTGGATGGCAATGGTGACAAAGTAGGTCTGATGTTTCTGGTATTTCCCTTACAAACTCTAATCATCCTTCCAGGACACCATGGTACAAACTCTTTATCTCATGTTACTTTTCCTTATGCTGAGGCAAAGGGTTTTCTAATCAGTCTAACAGGAATATATTGGGGTCTCATACTTTTAATTATTAAATATACCTAAAGTTGCAGAAGGTCCTTATAAGGTCTGAACATGTGAAAAATCCTTTTCTACTCTAGTGCCACTATGGTTCTCAGCCCTGAGTGTGGACTTCACTGTTCATAGGTTGAATGAAATGAGTGAAAAAGAAAAGATATATCAAAAAAAAAAAAAAGAGAAAAAAGAGAAAATATTGAAAATCAAAAGGCTTGAATTCAACTCATCAGGGGGATCTGAATATCTCTACCGAGGCTATAGACGCATGTCTGGTAGTAGAGCTATGTTCAGGAGGATCACAACGATAACCTCGTCGGGGCTATGGACGCCTGACTGGCAGTGAGGCTCTATCCAAGTTACTTTTAGAGTATGAATCTTTACGTAGCTTGTTCATACCAAATTTGGTCCTTGTTGTAACTAAGGGTAGGTAATGAATGCATATGCACACACTTTGACTCTGGTATAGGAAAGTTTCAATGATTAGGAGCTTCTTTGTTTTCACTTAGGTGGTGGCGGGATAGGTGAGTTGAAACCATAAGTTCTGGGTTCTTGATTCCAGTTTGTCATCGAAATGCTCAGGAGCATTTCCCCAGTAGAGTCGCCATTTGTTATGCAGTTTTTGCACACACGCCCCACTTGGAGTAGGGACCCTCTTTTCTGGTGTCTTTTGACCTTTGGTTTTATTGGATCTATCCTTTTGAGGTCTTGACATATTGGTCTTGCTAGCTTTGACCTTGCCTTGAGGCTGGAATTGATTAAAATTGAGTTTAAAGTAAACTCCGGGTTTTCACCTAGGTCCAGGATTTTCCAACTCCGGCGGATTTTTTCGGGCCCTGGTTCTTTGTCTGTTTCTGGCTGGATTCTCCGAATCCGGGTTTTTATCAGATTCCAGGATTTTTCGGTTCGGACGGATTTTCCCGGTCTACACTAAAATCCCGAACTTCATCATTTTCACAGTTTCTGCATTTCCGCGAAATTTCTGTCCATTCGGATTTCTGTGTATCTTGAGATTTTCTAAAATTTCGTTTTGGGCTCGGGTTTCCGGATTTGTCAGAAGTGTCTTGTCGCTCATTAATGACTGAGGTACCGTTGCTCAGACGCACAAATGAATGGATATGAAACCTTTTGAGCATCATTTTTTGAATTTATCATTCATTTGCTTGCTGATTTGGCGATTGAGAGCTTTCATTCGAGCTTTGAGCATTGATCCTGTGTTGCTTGCGCGTGGGTTGTTTGGTGCTGACTGGGGTTTCCATTGCTGGGATGAGTTTGCTTCGTGATTGCTTCTTCGACCTCGAGTTTCGACTGAATTAATCCATGGTATGTTATCGATGGCCCCTCTTGTTTGTTTACGCAATGGTTGGGTTCTTCCGTATTGAATGATGATCATTTTGGGTCGGCCTTTGCTGGGTTTTGATTCTGCATTTGTAGAGTCAGGGTTTGACCCATTTTTGTCATAGAACCCCATCACCCACACCCTATGAGTGCTATTTATTCATTAGGTGGCGAGTGTATCATTTAGACAGGGTTCTGGGTTAGATTGTTTTCCCTTTTTAGTGTGAAATTTTCCATCTGCGGGGTTAGGGTTTCCTTGATGCTCAGCCCAGAATAGCGGATTTGTGATGATTTGTCAATCTTGCCCTTGTATTATGCTGCCCCCCACCCTATGAGGATTCAGAGTGCTTTAGACTACTCTTTATTACTGATATTTTAACCCTTGAGCTTGCTCTAGTTTTAATGGCGGGAGGTTTTTTTCATCAAAATTAGGGCATCATCGGTCTGCCTGGAGAATTCATCGTTTGAGGTCTTTTGAAGTCTAATTTCCTTCACATTTTGAATCTTGTTGGTTGGTATCAATTTCGGGACTATTCGAGTCTAGGTAGAAAGGTTTGCATGATCATTTGGTCGCTAGTTCACGTGTCGTCGTTTGTCAGGTTTCCAAGGTCCTCGTGGAATTCCTCCGCATTTGGATTTTCCCAGTTTTAGCTGATTCCGTGGGGCATAGCAATTTCTGGAGTTCTTCGAACTGTCCGCGAAAATCCATCTCACCCAGATTTTTCCAGTTTTCCTATCTATTTTATTTTCTTCGATTTTCTGAAGATAGGACTAATGGGGTGAATGCTAATTGCTTATTTCTTGTTGCTGGTGAGTGAATTTCATGATAATCTAATGATTTTTGGCTGTATTAATGATTTATTTGACTAATGATGCTTTGGCAGCGAGAGTCCGTCTGGGTCGGATTTCTCTAAAATTCTGCCCTGACTAGATTTTTCCTGTTTGCATGATTTTCCCAGATTGCCTTATTTCTCCATATCTTCAAGGATTAGCAGTTTTCGACGGATTTTAATTGCTTTATATGATTTTAGGCTAACCTTTGGATTGGAATATGCATGATAATTAAATACTAATGATGTCTTTTGTGAGTGCAGGCCGAATCAAGCAAGGCTACTGCCAAAAAATCTAAGGGGGGCACGGAGGGGTCATCCATTTCTGAGGCAGAGCGATTAAGAATGGATATCAAGAGTCAGCTTCCTGAGAGCAAGATATCCTCTATATGGTCCGAAGTGTCTGATACTAATGTGGGAGCTTGGGGGTATGAAGAGTTTAAGCAAAGAATAGCTGAGAAGGATTTGTCGGCCTTAAGGAATGGAATGATGAAGTCCGGACTTGTGCATGTGGTTGGGTTCCCTCCGGAAATTCAATGTTATGAGCTGATTCTTGAGTGTGCTCGACAGTATGATTTTGATACACAAAGGGTTGTCAGTACCGAGGGAAGGGTCTTGGCTAATTTCAGTCCTGTCTCCATTGCTCAGGCCTTTGACATGCCTGACCTGCCTTTAGTGTGTGCTTTGAACATAGACACGGCTAAAACATACTATGAGAATGAGCCAGTCAAGGCTCAACAGATAATCAATTCATGGTTAGAGAAACCAAAGTCCCACCATTCTAAATTGCCTAAGCAGTTGCACAGAGTTAAGTTCAGGTCGGATGTTTATGATGCCATAACATTTTTAAGCAGAGTAGCTGGTTTGAAGACTGCCGGGGTGCTAGAGAGCTGGATGGTCCACGTAATCACCAAGGTTGAGCAGGGAACTAACTATCACTGGGCAGGGCTTATTAGTGCTGAAATTGACAAACAACTGAGGAATGTTCTGAAGACTAAGAGGTTCACTATGTCCTCTTATGTCATATATGTGTTAGCTAGATTCTACCCATACAAGGGTCTGAATCCACGAGGGACGCTTGGACAAGATATTATCTACGAGGTCTATCCGAAGCTGCGCCTAGGACACAAGAACTACATAAGGGCCAATGATGCCTTCATGATGCATATCACTAGGATGCTCCAGAACGCTGAGCATATGAGACTATCAGATGGAGCCAAAGGGCTGATAAAGAATTATGGGGCCTGGTTCATCCAGTTTCCCACCTTCACCTACCTTAGGGTTGATGGATGCCCGATTGCGCCATATAGGTTACCTCGCTATCCTGCTGATCACATTGTTTTGTTGGAGGTTGTGAGGCAGATTTATGAGTTTGATGCCATTGTGAAGAAAGAAAAGCATAAGACAGGCTTTGGTGGGGATTTTCCCCTCGGAATTGATGTGGGAGAGGTGTGCCCTTCTATTCAATCAGCACATATGGCAGGAGATGAGTTAGCAGCATATGGTTTCTCCTTCCACTCCAAAAGGATGAATTTTGATATCAAAGGAGAGGCGCAGAAGAAGGCCACAAGGGAGTACCGGCATAAAAGTGACCTAGAGGACTATTGGGTCAACATCAAAGATGATCTTGAGGCCAGAAAGAAAAGGTATTCTAGACTCCCTGTCGATGCAATCAGACAATACAATGTCAAGTTGATCCCGGATCAACTGGAGGACGATGGAAACCTGGTGTAGGATCATACTTACAAAATTGTGAAGGACAAGTCAGTCAGGGATATCAATTGGAATGAGGATGAGGTTACGGAGTTAGAAGACCTAATGGCCCCGGTTATGAAATTCACCTCTTCCTGGTTGAAACATAAAATTTGGGAGCTGGAAAGCGAAAAGGTAACTTGTACCTTCAATTTGATGGGAGACCTCAATCCCATGTCTACTTCAGAGGAATCCGGGGAAGATGACCCCAAAGGGAAAATGGTAAAGAGCTCTCCTTTCAAGATAAAGATCAGAGGTCCCAAGGAAAGTGGGCCTGAACCAAAGAGGAAGCCAAAAGGAAAGAGGAGATGGAGGACTTTGAAGATTGGTACATCCTCTGATGAGGAGGAGTTGGAAAAAGCAGAAGAGGG
This sequence comes from Sequoia sempervirens, assembly GCA_007258455.2. Classification (NCBI taxonomy): domain Eukaryota; kingdom Viridiplantae; phylum Streptophyta; class Pinopsida; order Cupressales; family Cupressaceae; genus Sequoia; species Sequoia sempervirens. The sequence goes on from VDFB02047144.1 coordinate 36,231,740, forward strand.
GGATGCTCCTCCACCACTGAAGAAGGCAAGAACAAGACTCTTGAAGAAGAAGGCTCAGGAGGCATCAAAGGATGAGCCTCCGATTGTTGATGTGGAAAGCTCAGGGGGAGAAAAGACCAAAGTCTATATGAAGAGATCTAGGACGCCCTCTCCAAAAGACACTGTGCCAAAGACAGATCCTCCGCCAGAGTCGCTAGTCACAGAGCCACCCAAGGTTGCTTCCCCTCCTCCAAGTGTGTTTGAGAAAAGGACTCCTGAGGAGCATGAAACTAGTGGAGAGGCGGAGCCATTCAAGGAGGGGGCACTCTTTGGTGAAGCAGCAGAGCTGGAAGTTGAAGAGGAGGAAAGGCATACTTCTCCTTTGGTGCAATATGAAGATTCCCCGGAAAGTGATAGAGGTAACGGATCGCCCGAGTAGAAAGAAGACATCCCTGCTAGAACTCCATCACCGATGCAAGAGGTGGAACTTGAAAAATTTGATCAAGGTGAGCAGCTCCCTGAGAAAGAGGAAAATAAAATAACTGTAGAGGAAGAAGAGAAAACAACAAAACAACCAGAAGAGGTCAGAACATAATAAATCTGGGTAGAGCCTGCAGCCCTAGACTGGCTTGAAAAGGAGATAGCAAGAAAGAAACAGGTGGTAGTCAAAGACACTCCCTTGGATTGGGACGAAATGCTATCTAAAATTGGCAAGGGAAAGAAAAGGAAGGCAGCTAGGGTGGTTTCCAAGGTGGAAAGGGATGAAGTGAATAATAGGGTCATCCACATTGCCACCCCTGCCACGGACAAGACAAGAGAAGAGGTAACAGGTCAAGACTACAATGTGCAAACTATCAACCTCGGACCGGCATCCATGGAGCAGGACATAGAGGAATATGAAGGGTCCAGTGTTGTGATTATTGGGAGGTTGAGAAAAGAGACCCAGACCAAGCATGAGCTGAGAAGGGAGAATGAAAGACTAAGGAAATGTTTGGAAGAAGTGATGAAACCTCTGCAATCTCTCCACCCTTCTTCTTCAGCTACTCCTGGCTTCCTACCTAAAGAAACTATTTCTGAGATTGAGAGAATGAAGGCCACTGCTCAAACTACGGTGGATTGGCTAAAAGATGTGCAAGTAAGAGGGGATAATGCAATTAAGGACATCCTTTCAGTTGGGAAGGATGCAGTCCGAGCCAAGGAGCTATTGGAGCATGTGCTATCCCAGGACAAGGAAGACATGGACCTCTTGTTGTAGAAATCTAGGGTCATCATGGGGCATGGTAAGGAATAGCTGGCTGCAGATGGAATTCTTCCTTCTTCCAGATTGGATGAACCTTGGGAATGGTTCGAGGCTCTGCAGATTAGGTAGAAGGCTATAAAGAAGATCCAGAAATGGAAGAAATCAATTGATGGTGATCTTACTGTAGTGTATGATGGATGTATTGCCTTCTTTGAGGTGATGACAGGAAGGAGAAAGATTGCCCCAAAATATCTGAGTCTGGAGCAACTAAGGGAATGGTGGCATGAGGTCTATGCCCTAGATTCAGAGAGTGTTATAACTGCCCACCAGTTAGATGATGCAGCCACACATCTGGCAGTGATGGACAAATATCAGGCCAATAAGGAGGAATGGAATAAGATTGTTGACCAATCAAAAGAAGAGATTGATTCCATTAAATGTCGGCTTAGGATATTGCCTTTGCCACCTATCCCTGAGTTGGATTGAACATTCTTGAGGGTCCAGAGATCATCGGTTCAAAGAAAGGATAAGGGAAGTGGCAGTTAATGCCTGTTTTGAGATTTGTGCTTCCCTATTATCATAGGGCATGCATTGGACAGAGCTACATTACGGACTGTATCAAGGCCAACCTTGATGATGGATGACATTTAATTCGTGCCTTACTTTGATTTCCTTAGGCCGACTTGTTTTGGCAATTTTATTTATCTTGTAAAAATGTTTGGCTGGGCTGACATATCTTGAGATTTGCTATAAAAGGGCATTATTGCCTCATTGTAAGGGGTTAGCTAGAAAGTAATAGAGATAAGTAAGAGAAAAGAGCTAGAGTATTTTGCAGTTAGAGTAGTATTCAATTTCTTGAAGCAAATACTGTATCAGAACAGTGGAATTGTTGCAACAGTTTGATGATCTAATACAATTGAAGGCATTGTGGTTTTCCTGGTGAAATCTCTTGTGTTATTTCGTTTTGCATGGTTCTTGTTGTTCTATCTTTTAAATTGCTTGAGGATTTAGGGTTTAACATTTAGAATTAAATTGGTTTTAGTTTGGTGAATGATGTTTATGATTTCATATTTGGAATGTTTGTAGCGATCTCTGGTCTATACTCCCATTAACTATCTGATTGTAGTAGGCTGGTGAAGTCAACCTAGACCATATATTCACATGTGCTTAAGTTTGATTGTAGATGAATGTCTATGATTTGAAAATCTACATACCTCAGAAGATTGCACCATTCTTGTGATACTGCATTGTGGGTTAAGCAGGAATTAGTTGTTTGAGATTGGTCCATTCCAGATATCTATCATTTGCATTACTCATCCTAGGAATAGTTTAGATTTTATCATATTCTTGCACCCTTATTTTTTGTTATTTCTTTATCATTTGGTTAGATTTAGGAATTGGAGATCATCATATTGCAAAAATCTGATAAATTGAAAGATACAATTTGTTTGTAGTAAGGTCCCTTTGTGATTACCAGCATTTTCACATATTATCTGAGTTGTTTATGCATTGTCATGACCTGACACCCGAGAGACCTTGGGGTGATTTTCAGTGATTTATTGTTGAAAATAACCTTTCAAGAGAGATAGAATATTGTATTCTGTCTGAGTTGTTGTTGTGCAGAAAACACCATCAACAGGTACTTTTGCACTTTGTTTCTTTTGCAAATGAAATTCTTACTCGATGTTCCCATGCAAATCTCCGCAAAGTAACTGTTGTCTCTCATCAGGTGGAAATGGCTATGATGCACAATTTTGTTCATTAAAATGGAGTGGCAAAAATTTATGATATCGAATTTAAATCACAAAGAGCATTGAATGATTGTATAGATATTCATCGAAGAGGAATGGGCTCTAATTTGTATTTGAGAATGAGCCTGTTCGTGCAAAGGCAATGTATAATATAAGCATACTACTGTGGGCTATATCTTTGGTTGCGCCACTCTTGAACTCCACATTCCTACTCAAAGGAGTATCGAATGTCACATGGGGGGAGGCTATTTTGAAAGTATTTCCTTCACCAAATCTAGCCATTATCTCAATCTTAATGATTTAGGAGGGGTGGCAAAAATCATGATGTTAAAATGGTTTATGGCCCAAAATTATTAGGTTACAAGGGGTGTTGTGATTCCCAAATGCTCAAGTGCGAGTCGTAGGCATATATGAGATTTGTTTGGAACCTTAGTGGTGAGGTTAAAAGCTCTCAAGGTGGATGTTTGAGTTTTATTGAGATATTTGATTACATAAATGTGTGTTTTTGATGAAACTGTTGTCTGATAATTCATTTGTTGGGCTCCCACACATGGCATATCTTTGATCAATTGCATTTGTAAGTAATTTGAATTTTCCATGATCATGATAGGAGAATATGGTGCGCATTAAGAGTCGGTGGAAGCCCGAGATCTTATGAAATTTCATGTATCATTATTTAAACGGGTTGAAGTTGTAGTAAACAACATGATTACCAAGGATGGTGTGTTCCATGTTGTCGAGAATTCACTTAGAAAGATTTGAATTTGTAAAGAACATAAAGTCTTGGATAGGTCAAGATGTGTATTCTCATCCTAAGAAGGATCAATGTTGAGGAGTAAATAGAAAAGTAATTAATTACAAGCATAATGGTGTGCAAAACAAGTAGTAATTGCAATTATCACAATCATTCATGGATTGCACCCATGCGGGTTTCTTGTTTGCGGGGACTCATTCATCGCATTACCAAAACGATATTCTCCCATGACCTGCCCACATTATTTCCCCGCAATTCCTTTTTGGCGAATACTTTGTGTGCGATGTCAATGAGCAGGATTTTGTTCGCCACTCGCCATTTTTTGTAGCATCCTTCCACAACTCTCCTGCATGATATTTCTACATATGGCATAAAGCCATGGTGCACTTGCATTATTTCCTTGCATGGCATGTACTCATCTCATCTCTGCATTCTGGTATTTTCTTCATTTACATAAGACCTTGTTCTCCCCCCTTCCATATGCGCGCTCCTATCGAGCATCCACTAGGGCTCTTTATCTCACAACTTATGTCACTTCTTGTAGCATGAAAGTGTAAGGAAAGCTAGATGCGGAAGAAACTATCCTAACATCAAAACCTCAGCGAAGAATGCAGAGATACCTTTTAAATTTTACAATTATAGTCCAATTAAGATGCACATGAAAGAGATAACAAAAACAAAGTATTTGACACACACATATGAACACCAGATATACGTGGGAAAACCCTTACGGGAGAAAAACCCACCACACCAAGAGAAATCACTTTGTATTACAATAATGGAGATTATATACAAATATCAGACTTATCTTTCTAATGTCATATTTTAGCAACTTTCACAATGATCAAACTTGTACAGGAACCTTCAAGTTACAATCTTTACAAAATAGAAATCACTCTAATTATACAACCACACAGCAATTCATCGATCCTTCAAATCATCTAACTAGACATCATCTGCAATCTCTGAGTATAACCATGTCACCCCTGTCTGTTGAGCTTCCTCTCAGAACTACCACAATGAACTATCTTCCAATGGTTCCCATTCTGCTTCTCTGATTGGTCAACTACAAGCCACATAGGATAGTCTCACATGGTCAAAAGGCTTCAACTGTGCTGGCATGTCGGTGAGACACAAGAAGTGTCTCCTTGATGCCACAAGACCCGATTACATGTTATCACCAAGAGTCATCTCCATCAGCAAGAGGTTACATCGATATCACAAGTTGCACCGACTTCAATTTTCCTTTCGGAAAGACTATCACTCTTCGGTGAGACCACATATCGATATCCTAAGTCACACCGAAAAGTCATTCTATCGGTAGGACATACTGCTCTCACCAGGACCTCACACCGAGCCTTCAAGTTAATCCAAGTGCATCCACCAGTTGGCAAGACTCATCGCTTTCACCAGGACTTCATATCGAGGTCCTAAGTCATACCGAAACATTAGCATTTCCATCCGCACCCATCTATTGCTAAGACATTCAACTGTTTCCAAGAGGTTTCATCGAGATCTTTATGTTATATTGAGCACTGAACGGTCGGCAAGACTTACCACTCTCATTGAGAGTTCTTACCGAAATCTCCAAGTTACCCCGAGACCACCATTCACCAAGAGTTATGCCGAAGACCCCTCATCATCGGCGAGACTCTCCATCGGTCACCAAGACTTCATACCGAAGTCTTTGAGTCACCGCGAAGACCCCAAGTGTATCCCCGTCGGCGAGACCTTCCATTGTCGTTGGGACTTCTTCCCGAGTGTTCAAGTCACCCCGAAGCCCCCGGTCACTATGAGTCTCCCCGACGCCGATATGAATGGCCTGTCGGCCAGAGATCTCCACGCGGTAAGAGGTCACATCGAACACAACATGTCACACCGAAGACTCCAATGTGTAACCATTCGGAAAGACTTCTGCAAGGTCACAACGACCTGTACAAAACATAAGGCTACAAATCTGCTCATCGGCCAGACATAGAATATGTCACACCGACTTGGCTCCAATAAAGGTTTCAGCCTGTGGGATTGAGACACATTTCTAACGATCTACCACTTGACGAAGATCACACAGGCACCTCCAGAGCACAACAAAACTTACTGAAGATCATGGGCACTAAGGCTCGATGGCCTTTTCCACGAACGCTTAATGTGCTCCTTGGCTTTGTCAGTAAAATACGCAACATTCTCCAAAGTATCAACTTTTTCCAATGCGACATTTCCATCCTCCACCATATCTGTTACAAAGTGGTACTGTACATCTATATGTTTCGATCTGGCGGCATGAAAGTAGGATTCTTTGCGGAAAAATTACACTCATTTGTCACAAAAAATAGTTATTTTCCCTGCATCAAAACCAATGTTAGAACACAAACATTTTAACCAAACTGCTTCTTTACAAGCATGAGTAGCTGCCATGTATTCAGCCTCTATAGTGGACAAAGCGACTATAGCCTGTCGCTTACTCATCTAACCCACTGCACCACCATTCAACATGAAAGTATATCCATTGGTGGACCTCCTACTGTCAATGTCCCCTGCCCAATTAGAATCCACATAGCCTCGAATATTGAGAGTCCTCTGTGATTCAACCAGGTTCCCATGGTAACATAAAAAAATATCTGAAAACTCTCTTTACAACATCCCAATGTGTCCTTCCAGGATTAGCCATAAACCAACTAAGAACTCCCACTGCTTGGGCAATGTCTGGCCTTGTACATACCATTGCATACACGAGACTACCAACCACACTAGCATAGAGTATACTGGTCATGTCCTCCATCTCAGTAGGAGATTTTGGACAATCTTCAACAGATAGTTTTGTTCCCTGCAAGATTGGAACAACTAGCTGCTTGCAATCATTCATGCAAAATCTCTCTAGAACAGTCTTGATATACTTACTCTTACTGAGCCAAAGTTTTCTACTATCCATGTCCCTGGTTATCTCCATCCCCAGAATATACCTTGTTGCACCAAGATCTTTCATTTTGAATTTAGCAGACAACTGAGACTTAAGATCATAAATCATTAGCTTACTATTGCCTATTAACAACATATCATCAACATAGAGAGCAATAATAAGAACTTGATCACTTTCAGCTTTGTAATAGACACAATGATCAGATTTTGATCTTACAAATCTCAAAGACAATACAAAAGTATCAAATTTCTGGTACCACATTCTAGGTGACTGCTTTAACCCATACAGAGACTTCTTTAACTTGCAAACCAGTTTTTCTTTACCATTCTCAACAAAGTGCTCAGGCTAAGACATATAGATTTATTCTTCAAGATCACCATGAATAAATGTTGTCTTCACATCCATCTATTCAATGTCTAAGTCATATGTTGCTCCAAGTGACAAAAGAAATCTGATAGATGTCAGCTTAGCTACAGGAGAAAAAATTTCCACATAATCAATTCCCTCTACCTGGGAATAACCCTTCGCAACCAATCTTGCATTGTACTTTTCCACACTGCCTTCCAGACCAATCTTATTTTTAAATACCCATTTGCAGCCAACAACTTTTCTGCCTTTAGGCAAGGGCACCAAACTCTAAGTTTCATTCTTTTCTAATGATGCCATTTCCTCATTCATGGCTTCCAACCAAGAGTCTAAATCAGACATTTTAAATGCCTCATTTACAGTCCTAGGTTGATCAGTGCTAGAAATTAAAGCATAGGCACAAGTAGAATCTATCAAAGAGAACCCATACCTATCAGGTTGTTTTCTTTCATGGGTTGACCTCCTCACTTGTTGAGGTTGAGGTTCTTCTTCTTCTTCAGAACTTTCAAAACTACTTGAGCTCTCCTCAGTTTCAGGTACATTTTGAATTTTCAATTCCTCTTTATCTGGTGTAGGAGGAATTCCAACTACATCCTTATTGTTTTTGACTTTGTCTCTAACTGCAGATCCAAGGTAGAAGGCTTCAACTCACGAAAGATTACACTTCTACTGTATACAACCTTCTCCGTATCAGGATTCCAAATCTTGTATCCTTTTATGCCAGCACTATAGCCAATAAAAATATATTTGACAGCCAAAAACAAATATGTCTTAAAGAGGGCTTCTTACGAGACCACGCTTCCAAAGGTGTTTTCTCAACAAGAGCAGAATTTGGAAAATGATTAATCAAGTAACATGCAGTAGCAATAGCCTCATCCCAAAACTTCTCCTCCAAGCCAGCACTACTCAGCATACTTCATGCTCTCTCCATCATGGTCCTATTGAACATTTCTGCAACTCCATTTTGTTGTGGAGAATAAAGTGTAGTCTTATGTATTTTAATCCCATGGTCTTTACAATACCTCTTGAAATCATCAGAACAAAATTCACCGCCATTATCAGTCCTTAAGCATTTAATTTTTCTTCCAGGTCTAATTTTCTACAAGGTTTTTAAATTCTTTAAACCGATGAACACTTCTGATTTACTTTTCAAAAAATAAACAAATGTTCTTCTCGAATAATCATCAATGAACGATACATAGTACCTTGACTTAGACAAAGAAGGAACATTCACTAGACCAAATACATCAGAATGAATATAATCTAGCAAACCAGATGATTTATGGGGACTAGAATAAAATGAAACACAGTGTTGTTTTCCATATATATAGTGTTCACAGAATTCAAATTCAAGGTTACAATCTTCAAGCCCCTCAACCAGGTTTTTGTTCTTCAAGGTTTTTAAACCTTTCTCTCCAATGTGGCCTAGCCTATGATGCGAGCATAGTCTTTTCTGCTAGAAGTTTAACTTCCATAGAGTTTACACAAATAGGAACATTTCCCTCTTTTCCTCCATGAGTAGCCTTCTGTGACTTTACAGAGGCATTGTTACATTGAACAACATGTGCATCCAGCTTGTACAAGGTACCAATACAAGCACCCCTTGCTAACACCATTGAGCCTCTAGTCATCTTGCAGCCATTTCCAAAGAACGTGACTTGCACTCCAATATCGTTTAGCATACTTATAGAAAGTAAGTTTTGAGCCAGACCTGGTATATGCATTACATTATTGATTCCCTTCACTCTACCATCAGGGAATTGGATTCTGACTCTTCCACGGCCAAAAATTTCCAAAGTTGAATCACTTGCCAAGTACACCTTTCCACCATCGTATTCTTCATATTTCATAAACCAATCTCTATGAGATGTCATGTGGAAAGATGCTTCAGAATCAATTAGCCATACATCATCTGATGCCTATGTAGCCAAGGCTGCAATGAAGGCATCTCCATCACTGTGAGAAGAATCATTGTCGAAAGAATACTTCTCTATCTTCTTCTTCTCCTCCTCTTTACAATCCTTTCAGACATGACCAGGTTGCCCACACTTCCAGCACTTCACCTTGGACTTCTTGCCAAGAGACTTTGATCTCCCCTCTAATTTCGATTTAGATTTCTTGTCCCTCTTCTTGCCTTTCTCTTTCGACCTTCCTCAAACAGCAAGGGCCTCCTTCGCCATCTCAGAAGATTTCCTTCTCATTTCTTCTGATAACAAAGAAGCAACAACATCCTCCATCTTGAAACTGAATGTTGTACTCCCAATAGCCATCACCAAGTGATCCCATGAATCTGGCAAAGAAGACAATATCAGCATACAACGATCCTCTTCATCAATCTTCACACCAACAGATGTTAACTATGCAATCAACATATTGAATGCATTCAAATGATTAGCTACATAACCTCCTTCCTACATTCTCAAAGTGTATAACTTCTTCCTTAGGAACAATTTATTCACCAAGGACTTCCCCTAATAAATAGATGCCAGTCTCTTCCACAAGGAAGATGTAGTCTTCTCTTCATGCACATTGAGAAGTACAGAGTCTGCCAAATAGAGCCTTATCAGCCCCTTAGACTTTCTATCTGCAAGGTCCCAATCTTCTTGCTTCATTCCTGTAGGTTTCACTCCAGACACAGCAATCCAAAGATCATGATCAACCAATAGATCTTCCATCTTAAGTTTCCACAACTCAAAATTGCTACCATTGAACTTCTCTATTTCAATCTTTCCTGATGTGCTAGCCATCTCAATCTATAATTAGAAATTGAAAAAATTCTACAAGACTCCCACTGAACAAAAATTGACACAAAAAACCCAATGTACCCACAAGGATAACACAATTGGCCAGGCTTTGATACCACTTGTAAGGAAAGCTAGATGTGGAAGAAACTCTCCTAACGTCAAAACCTCAGAGAAGAATGCAGAGATACCTTTTAAATTTTACAATTACAGTCCAATTAAGATGCACATGAAAGAAATAATAGAAACAGAGTATTTGACACACACATATGAACACCAGATATACATGGGAAAACCCTTATGGGAGAAAAACCCACCACACCAAGAGAAATCACTTTGTATTACAGTAATGGAGATTACATACAAATATCAGACTTATCTTTCTGATGTCATATTTTAGCAGCTTTCACAATGATCAAACTTGTACATGAACCTTCAAGTTACAATCTTTACATAATAGAAATCACTCTAATTATACAACCACATAGCAATCCGTCAATCCTTTGAATCATCTAACCAGACATCATCTGCAATCTCTGAGTATAACCATGTTGCCTCTGTCTATCGAGCTTCCTCTCAGAACTACCACAATGAACTGTCTTCCAATGGTTCCCATTCGGCTTCTCTGATTGGTCGACTACAAGCCACATAGGATAGTCTTCACACGGTCAAAAGGCTTCAAATTTGCTAGCATGTCGGTGAGACACAAGAAGTGTCTCCCTGATGCCACAAGACCCGATTACACGTTATCACCAAGAGTCATCTCCATTGGCAAGAGGTTACATCGATATCACAAGTTGCATCGACTTCAGTTTTCCTTTCGGCAAAACTATCACTCTTCGGTGAGACCACATATTGACATCCTAAGTCACACTGAAGAGTCATTCTATCGGCAGGACATACCGCTCTCGCCAAGACCTCACACCGAGCCTTCAAGTTAATCCGAGTGCATCCACCAGTCAACGAGACTCATTACTTTCTCTAGGACTTCATACCGAGGTCCTAAGTCATACCGAAACATTAGCATTTCCATCGGTACCCATCTAACGCTAAGACATTCAATTGTCGCCAAGAGGTTTCATCGAGATCTTTATGTTATATCAAGCACCGAACGGTCGACAAGACTTACCACTCTCGCTGAGAGTTCTTACCAAAATCTCCAAGTTACCCCGAGACCACCATTTGCCAAGAGTTATTCTGAAGACCCCTCATCATTGATGAGACTCTCCATCAGTCGCCAAGACTTCATACCAAAGTCTTTGAGTCACCACGAAGACCCCAAGTGTATCCTCATCAGCGAGACCTTCCATTGTCGCTGGGACTTCTTCTTGAGTGTTCAAGTCACTCTGAAGCCCCTAGTCCCTATGATTCTCCCTGATGCCCGATATGAATGGCCTGTCAGCTAGAGATCTCCATGCGGTAAGAGGTCACACCGAACACAACATGTCACACCGAAGACTCCAATGTGTAACCGTTCGGCAAGACTTCTGCAAGGTCACAGCGACCTGTACAAAACATAAGGCTACAAATCTACTCATCGGCCAAACATAGAATATGTCACACCGACTTGGCTCCAATAGAGGTTTCAGCCTGTGGGATTGAGACACACATTTCTAACATAAAGTCGTGGACTCTATGCATTACTTGGTAGCTCCATTTCATAGTTATGACTGAGCAATATATTAAATCCAATCTCCCAGTGTATTCAACGACTTCTACTGGATATGGCATGTAGGCATGATAAATTCCTATGTTGCTTAGTGCATGGCCTCCACCACATAACTATGTATAATATTATGAAGACTACCATGGATGCCCTTGATGCACAGCTCGATTCACTAAATAGAATATTTTCAACTCCAACGTAAGATAAACCTTCATGAAGACATTTGTTAAGGCTCTAGCTAAAAGGTACTCAAAATGAAGACACAAAGAATCTAGAACCCGTGGCCTCCTTACGAGGTTAATGAACATAAAGATTGGAGATACATTGATGCCTTCTATGATCTCACAGAGGGAACACTAGAAAAAGGAAATCATTTTAAACAGGAACAACTAGCGTATTTGAGATTTTGAAAATCTTGGCCTTGGCCTCCTTTTGCGGAACTACCGCTTGTGGGTGTCGATCATATCTTCGCCACTTTCTTTATGACATACCTACATGGCATACCCACATCAATTTTTCACAAATCTTCAAATGCTCTTTTTGGAGCATTGAGGTTTTCCCATGGGCATGATTGCTTACCTTCAGGATGGCTCGTTCTATCACGGTGAGAAGTTAGGCTAAAACATCATCTTGCTCAGCATAAATACCCATTGTAGGTTTAATCGAATAAGGTGTCTGGGAAGACACCCATGAACAAGTACTTTTATAGAACAACTAGGTTATTTTAGATTTCATCACAGGATAATATGTTCCCCTTGTGAAGGAACTGGTTGTCAATGGTATCATATAGATGCAGAGCTTGAATAATTGACAATCTTATCAAACCCATGAAGAACCAAGGTCATTGCTTAATACTAGATCAAAATTTTAGGTGGGGTATGAGCCATTAAATATCTAGAGACTTCTATCTCTGTCAGAACATGCTTTGTTGGAAGCATCAATAATCGTCCCTGGGCGCATTACTTCAAGGAAATTAAATCCAATGTTTTGATTGCTCAGACAGTGGGTGATTTTTTATGATGATTTGATGATGCATGATGGGATAATCAAAGGAGACACAAGAATGACATGTTATCACACTCTTGGCTCTTATTGTTTCCATTGGTGTAATGTAGAAGGCCACTTTGCGGGTACCGAGCCTCTTCACGTCGATGGATATCCTCTTGCATTTTTCCACCATCTTGATGCCATCATCTTTAGCACCAACTTGACTGGCACCCACCTTCTTACTTCCTCGTGGCATAACCATGGCAGATCCCCGCAAGCCTTGGCCTGCATCCCCTATATTCCTACAAATCCTTCTGGGGGGGTGAAAGTTTGATGGTGAATACGTGTGAAAGCCACATGATGATCAAAGTAGAGAATTCACGATCTTATCAGCTCAATTAGTTAAATAAAAGCGCATGGTGATTTTGGGCATAATTTATTAGTATCCCTCTAAATACCCATGGTGATATGTGGTTTTTCTTGAAGTAGTGAATTAAAGGGGGAAGGGAGTAATTATTAAACTGCGTTTACTTATAAGTAAATTTATTATCATAAGTAAATGAATCTAATCTTTGTGGGGAATCTTGGAGTAATGATATTGCTCGTGGGGAATGTTGTATCCAAGATATTCTCTGTCTTAGAAGGATTTATGCACCCTCTCTATTTAATTATTCGCTATGAATAAGAATTCAATGGTGAGGAAATTAGAGGATTGGTTGACTAATTAAAGGCTTGTCATTTCGATTATGATAATTATTTGTGGCTATAATTGACTTAGATTATTATTTTATTGTGTAGGCCCAACAGATTAAGAGTTTATCAAGAACCTGCATATGGATTTGTGTCAAGATGACAAGGACTACTAATGATTTGTCTGGGGGCTCCATGGACTTTTCCACCTAGATCTTTACCCCCTGCTAAAAAAGTAACCTAAGGGAGATGTACTTGCTTGAATATGCATGAAGATAATTCTTGGAGATATTTTTCCCACCAGTGGAGGGTTGTTTTCTTTTCCATGATAGGTTGTCCACCAGAACCGAGAGGGATATTTTTGCTTCTCGTTGATGCAAATCTGCGATAAGATTCACCTGATTAAATGAAAAGAAGGCTGGAAACATATCAAAGGGTAGCTAAAAGACAAAAAAACTACAAGATGAAATGGAATACAAGAAAAAATAGGGAAAATGAAAAAATAGTCTATTTTAAATTATAAATATTGTACTCATCTTGGACTCGATGTAAACCATAAGTTGAAAATGAATCTGGGTCATTCATTGGAAATCAATCCTGACCATTCATTTTTCTTTTGGAAAACTATAAATAGGCGCTTGCTCCTCATTTGAAAAGAGAGATGAGTTGTTGTAAGAGGCATATTGAAGCAATAGAAGGAAGCATTGAAGTTAGTTGTTTTCTTTGAGCTTGCTCATTATGCATGCATGATTCAGCCTCCATGTTTATTTCAGTTTGTTAGTTTCTTGAATGGCTTTAATGGTGGTTGTTTGCTACAGTATTTGATGCAATTCCAACTCATGTTTTTTGTGATTTATTAATGATAGATCACTTTGCAAAGCTAGTTTGAGATTGTTTATTTGTTGCACCTAAGTTCAACTGTTTGTTCATGCTAAATAGGTGAATGTACAGTCTGAAAATCTACAAAGACCCCTTGAAGATTGCACTAGTTGTGTTGCATTGTAGGTTTCTCTTGGTTAAGCAAAACTTGGTTATGGGAGTCTATCTACTCTAGCAATGGTTATTATTGCTATTATTCATAGGTTTTAGAGTTAGAATAATTTCTCTCAACCCTTTTACCTTTTTCTATTTCTTGTAGATCTGAGTTAGTTTAGGATCCCAAGCATTATCATACTATTAAATTTGATGATTGAAGTGAGTTTCAGCTTGTTGTTCTGAGTTTACAGTCACTATTCATCATTTTCAGAACTTTGAAACTCACATTAAAGACCTAAAACTTCCATGCTTTGTGAACCATAAAGGCCCCTTGTGATTACCAGCAAATCACATCAAGCCATTGAGCTATTCTTGCACTGTCATGACTTGACACTTGAGAGACCTTGGGGTGATTGTCTAAAATGGAGTTGCAGATTTTCACCTTTCAAGAGAGGTATCACACTTGTGTGTTGTCTATGTTGAGAAGTGAAAAAACACCCATCAACAAAACTAGCACTAGAAGGAGAGCGAGCAAAGGGCTAAAAAACTAGAAGTTGAGCCTTCAAGTAAAATATGAGATATACTAGATCTCATTATATGCAAAAAAAATTAAAATCAAAAAATTAGAAGACAAACCAAAATTTGAGATGAGATGGAGCAGCAATATCAGATTAATATCACCCAGCTTCAAGAAGATTTGAGAAAAAGATAGAACAAACCATTGCATCATTTCACATTATCAAAAAAATGTTGAATTCATAAGACTCATAGGCACAACAAATTGGAGTGTTTAACTTTTTTGTATAGAATCGAAATGGCATTGCATGGAGAAATCTTATTTTGGGATGTTCACCGACCACTATTTCTTATGAATCTAGAAGAAGAACTTGTAGATGTTGCAGCCAAAGCATTTGAAGAGCTGATCCAAGAAAAATTGAGTGGTGATGAAAGACATAACTTAGAAGAAGTATTGTTGTCTGGATGGTGCAAGGTGCATAATGTACCTCATTCAAAATTCACTTGTTCTTCATATGCAGATATCATCGATCAAATTAGGATCTATTCGGACCAGATTGAGAAGCCAACCCACAATGAAGAGGAATCATCTACTGAGGCAAAAGAACAACTAGCAGTCGAAAGGGAACACATAGATGATGTTGAACTAGATGCATCTGCAACAATACATGTTGGAACAACCAATGCATATGCTGAAAACCAGAAAGAAGAGGATGAAATCCTTGGGACAACAAAGAGAAATGATGAATTCCTAAAAGAAATGGGGTTTGAGGATGTTTTTCTTATGAATGGAGGCAATCAGGCACCAGGAAAAGAAGATCCAAAGGAGTGGGATCAACCACAACCTAAAGCAATCCACTATCAAACTCCCTCCATGAGCACTGATGGATATTCAGTGTTAGCGAGACAAGACAAACTCGTTGCAAGGCTCACAAAGGACTAGTTGTAGTTGTAGTACCAAATAGATTTGGAGGAATTTTTTCTACCAGGTTGGTGTAGGCTCCATGATTCAGCACATTCAAAGCTCACATGCAAGTTGTGGCAAACTGCCACCAGGCAAGTGAAAGAACAACTAGAACAACCCAATGCAAAGCCTTCTACTATTGCTTCAGGAAGTGAACCTAAAGTAAAAGAACCAGAATCAGGGGATAGTTTACCTGAGTGCAATTCACAAGAGGGTTTCGGGACACCAACTGAAGAGGAACAATACAGTCCCAATAATTGTACGATAGACCCAAGTGTTGAACCATTGGGTCAACATCAAGATTCCTCTCATTTTAAAGATAATTTACACATGGTTGATGATCAACTCCATGAGGAATTCTCAAAGGGAAATCAGATATCATATTTCGATCCCCTTGAAGTGGTAGAGTCACTCACTGATTTCTTCCCACTTGGAGCTATATTATAGAGGTATAACGACATTGAGCAAGGGTATGTTTCAGAGGTTGGTAGTGATGAGGACATATCAACTGAACCTCTAGATGATGAAGCATTCGAGGTCCCAGATGGGGAAGAGGATACCATTTCAATTTATAGTAGCAGTGATTATGACGAAATGAGTGGATATCCTTACGAATGGCCATCAGGGGATCTCAGTGATTTTCCTAATGAGCCACTTCAGTTGTTCGCACACGAATTGCATGAGGAAGAGATCCAAAGCAAGAATGTCTTGAAGGTTTCCAAAAAAAGTGATATATCATTCCAACTACAGGCTGCAATAGGGAGTCTTTTCCCCTATCTATTGTCGATCCTCTTGCACATTCCAAATATTGTAACAAAATGGATTTGTCCATATCATGTTTTTATGACATGAAGCACCATCAAATTGAAGTCGACATGAGGGAAATGAAATGGAATGACATGCTGCCTTTTGAGAATGACAACTTAGAGGACACAAAGACTGCAAAGGACCAACATGACAGTGTGTATCTTCTTGAAGAACAACCAATGGAGGTTGTTGATCACACAAAGAGCTTGGAAGAAGTGTTGGATGATTCATTTTATCATCCTTATACAACTCCAAAATTAGGTAGAATATTCCTTGAATTCAAAAATTATGATTCTCTATAGTGTCTATTGTCTGATCAATTTGATTCTAGTCTACAGATCTACAAGGCAAGAGGGATGTTGCATCATCAATTGCATCCTCTAGAGGCAGACAATGCATGGTAGAATGACACCATACTCGCTCTGAATCATCCAATGTTGTTGCCCTCGCATGATGACATCCAAGTCTTATCTTTCCCTACTCTTATAGATTTTCATACTCATCATTTTGATTACAGGAACAAGGGAAAGCAGACTTGTTTGTGAATTGACCACGAACTTCACGAATCACCTCAACTGTTGGTTTTCCCTAACTGCATTATTGAATATGAATGTTGCAATATAAAATTTTATCATTCTGAATATAAAGATGAATCTGCATGACTTAGAACTATAATGATCACACTGTTAATTGTACATGCATCATGAAATCTTAAGGGCATGAGTGTCAAAATTTCCTTATCTGAACGTGGTTCATTTTGAATCTCTTTGTACATAGCTTGGTCTAAATAGATGTAGTTTTCTTTGTACATATCTTGCTTTCCTACTTTCATTAGATTAGATGGTGTGTGATAGATTAGATTGATTTAGGATAGTTTCCCTTTGGTTTTCTTTTGTTGTCCTGCTTTGGTTAGCTTAGGTGGTTTCCTTAGGTTAGTTTACTTTCGGTTTGGGTTCACTTAACCACTTTGCCTCTTTTTTTGGGGTCACCTTGTTCTCTTTTGGTTGTGTTTGAAAGCGTAGCAACCATTTCATTACCTTGGGTTGTGTTTTCTTTATAGTTTCATGGATTTGTGTTGAGTTTCATGAAGATTGGAGTCGTTTCATGCATCTATTGGTAGCTTTGTTTTTTAGTCATGAATAATCAGATTGGATACTATTATAAAATAATTTTATGGATGGTTTATGATGCATATTTTGGTACTTTTTGATCTTGATATGTTTACACTTCATTTTGGTCCATTTATGATAAGTTTCATAAAGTTTCATTGGGCCTTGAGCATCTAATGGTGGTTTAATCTATGGTACTTGATATACAATTTATAGTGATGTATCTTGGTTATATATGGATGGTTATGGATCATTTTATGATGGATTATAATTCTCTCTTAAGTCCTTGATGGCCTATTTGGATTTTCTCTTTAGTTTCATTGAGTTCTATTGAGTTTCGTGAGGATTTGTTGCATTCAAAGCTCATTGGAATAACTAGTTTGTGAGACTTGATAGATCAGTTTGTGACATTGTTATGAGCATGTTTATGGACCTTAATGTCTTTTATTTCAGATATTCTTAATTCCTTGGGTATTCCTCCATGGCCTCTTGGTTCTTTCATGTGTTGCTTTGATGGTTTTGAGGTGATATGTGCATCTATGGTAGACTAGGGTCAAATTATTGTATATGCATGATGTTATTGTTCATGAATATATGTGGATGGTTGGGAATCATATTATGATGTATGTTGATGTTGTATCCATGTGTTATTTGTTTAGATCCTTGGGTTAGATAGGCTCATATCTTACCCATGTGAGTATGGCTTGTAAGTTCTGAGATGATCCTTGTCTAAATTCTATCACTTGCATTCCTTGTATGATAACCCTTGGTTTTAGGTAGTTGTCATTCCTTGGTTTCTTGTGTGTTTGAGGGTCTTATGTCTACCTCCTAGCATGGGGAGTGGTCCTTCGGGATCCACAAGGTTAGGTGGTTTCCTATCTCTATCGGGTGTTTGTGTCCTTTTTTGAGTGTGTGGATGAATTCGAGTGTCTTCATGTGATGATTCTTCTGGTGCTTATTGCTCATGATTTGGATCCTATATTTCAAGAGAAAATTATGTATTGGATTATCATAGTTTCATATGATTTTTGGATTGCTTCTAGTTGGAGGATAATGTATTAAGATGTAATGTAATAGGAGGTTAATGATGATAGTTGGTCATCTAGGATTATTTGATTATGTTCCTTTTATGTGCTCTTGTGGTATCGATATCTTCTCATATGAATGAATGTTAATCTTAGGCACTTGAGTTGGTTAAGGAATGAAGTTTAGATCCTAAGTCTTAAATGGTATGTATGATTTATAAGATATGCTTCTTAAAGGATGTTTCACATTTGGATAAGCATTTATGGAAAAAGTAATAATTTGAATGAGTGGATGGTTAATTGCTATAGGCATATACTTTATGAGGAATGTCTTAGTCATATTTCTTGTTGGTGCATGTTATAAAGGAATGATAGTGTATCCTGTTGAGTAATAAAAAACTATGTTAAGGCAATATGTAGTGATGCATATCATATTGATCTTCACTTTGGAATTATTCGTCTTACATTCTTCATGGCTATGTTGGTGTCATCATTATTACTTATAATAAATGTAGTATGGTGGTGTGATGTGATTAATTGGTGGTGGTATGGTGTTACTAATTCATGTATGGACAATGTCATTTATGTATCTTTTTTCTATGTCATACCACATAATGGTGTTAACAAACTTACCTTAGAGTTCAAATGTAACATTGTACTTTGATGTAATGAAAAAGGGTATCTGTTTAGTGTTGCATGGAGTAGGAGTTAGTATAGGATGAAAAATGAATAAATGTTATCTCATTCTTTATTAAGATAATATAGGAGTGTATCATGATGTACCTAAGTCCTAGAAAAGTAACTATAAGATGTTCATTTCATTTAGTAATTATGTAAATATTTTTCAATTGTACTTAAATGTTAAATGTTTATCTATCCTCGTCTAGTAGGCTGAAAGGGAAAAGAAACATATACCTTTCTTTTGATGGATGTTGTTAGTAACAACATTAGGGAACCAAGGAAGACTTAGGACTAGAATGTAAATGATAAGTTCTATTATCTTCCGCTACTGCTTTATCAGTTATCATTGGTTTACTTTATTGTGAATAATATTAGTAACTTTAGATTATATGTTCATTGGAAAGTTGATCATTATGTTGAGTAACATTAGTTAGTGATAATCATGGTTCTTAAAAATGTTAATGTTTTGTTTTAAAATAAAAATCCATGTCTTTTGCATTCCTTTTTCTTTTTTGTCCTCTGGGTTCCCTAGCGGAGCATTGCATTGAAACTTCAAAACCCTCATAAAAATTCATATCCACATTAACCGAGAAATGGGGAACTGTTGTGGGTGATCGATCTCACATTCTTGAGCTACTCCAGTCAAGCCTATAGTTTCTTATGGCGATCTCTAGAAGCGCAACAATAGAATAGAATTTCCCCCCCGAATAAGGTTGAGGCATGTTACATATAGAATCATCTCCTCCCACCTTGCATTGGCCGACCCCACCGACCACACTCGCCCTAGATAGGGGGGTTGGTTGAAGAAGGTTGAGGCATGTTACATAGATAATTGGCGTTTGGGGCCCGATAGTTGATTCTAGACGTAACATGCCTAGGAAAGACCCCACCACCCAAGGCCCAACCCCACCAAAGGCCCCCAACCCCACCACCCATGCTCTCCTTTGGTCGATGCCAAAGGAAAGCCTCTATAGGGTGGTGGGGTCTACCTTGATCCAATTAACCCTTAATCTATTATGATGATTCAGCATGAAATGCAAATAATAGAAACTAAAAAAAATCAACACAATGCACAAGAAAACACCATATTTACATGGAAAACCCACTATGGGAGAAACCTCGCAATATAAAGTAACTTCAACACCAAATACAATAGGGCTCACTATCAAAGGGATCACTTCCAAAGGCTCACTACTAGAATAGAAAAGAAGATATAGAAGAATGTTACACAGATAAATATATCTCAATGCAATAGAGAAACCCACCACAATGTCTCCAACACCTTCATAGCTTGACTAAAGAACTGTAAATACCTTCTGCCCACTACATCTAGTAATCTAACACATGAAATATCACACTGCACTTCTCAAATTCACACTCTAACACTCTGTAATTCACACCATTTGTATCTCTCTTGTCTATCTCATCATCCTTCAAAAACTCAACTCTTATTTATACCATCTTCAACCTTGAAACCATTCTCCAAGGTCGGCTATGCACTTTAACCATGAAAATTCAAATTAGGTCATCACCAAAACATTTTTCGTGGTGGATAGAAGTGAAATTTAACCACAACACATCTTATCCACACTACAAAATGCTTCTATAAACAATAAATATCCATCATAATTAGTGTAAACACCAAGGTCGATCATTACCCATGTAAACACCATTAAGATTTTAAGTACATGCTTCCTTTGATCCAACAACACCTCATGGGAAAAAAAATCACTTGAACACAATCTGGAACATTCCACAAACACCCTGAATTCCAAAAATCTCCTTCACAACAACTTCCACCTGAAGAATGTACACACTCAGACAATTTTTCCATACACTATTACTTAAGAAACCATCTTCTGAAGCACCGAACATCGAATCACTTCAACTAAAGTAAGATACCAACACCATCAAGCAACCTCCAGATCTACAAGACCTAAAACCCAACTGTGGAGAAACATGAAGCAAAAACATTTCTCCAAGACACCTCTATAATACACTATTCACACACTAGTGAACACAACTTCTTCTGTACAATGATCTATCACACCAAATTTTAAACACCAAACCTCTAAACACCTTTGATCAACAAATCCATAGGTAGATCTTCAACCTAGAAGAAATGTGGAGCAACACCAGAACACAACTCTGCAACCCAGAACAATGTTGCAACTCATTTTTTCCTCTTTTTATCAAATTTTCTCAAAAGAACTTGGAGACCAAGTACCAAAGATACATCCTCATCATCTTCATCACTTCCAAGCAACCCAGCCACATATCCATAAAAATAATATTATCAAAGCAACACTAGAGGTTGACATACGTAGCTTACTAATGACAACATAATACAACTAATCAAATCATGGATAACACCAACATACTCTTGCAACAATCTTATATGCATCAATGACAACACCAATCTACTCATACTTGCAACCAATAGTTTCATCTTCTTTCTCAACAAGTTATTGAATGGTGCTTTCATGAGTGATTTTTCCTATATGTTCACAATTAATTTATTAATTTTTATTACAAATAATTTTTTTTAGACTACAGGAATTGGGTAGCATGACCCCCTAGAAATTGTAGTGCACCTAGTAAAAATTTTAAAGCGACCGACGACGCTGGCACAACATGCCCTTTGGTACCACAGGGGTGGGGGAGACTAGACCTCATGACCAACCTCCTGCAACAGGAAAAATTTAGCCAATTGAGCTAGGGCCCCAATCATTTTATTACTTCTAATGTTAATAATTAATAGATTCAAGTGTTTATTTGAGTTCCCACTCTACTAGTTCTCTGAATATTGCAACTATAGGTGCTAGTCGTGAATAGTCCTATGCAAACATCACAAGTGTTGGGGTGTTTCTTATCCTTTGCAAGATAAATTATGGCCCCTCGATTGTGTCAAATCTTCCCTAATTGTGAATTTTGGATAAGATGTGTTTGAAAATAAATATTTTTATCTACTTAGGGTTTTAGTTTTCATATTCAATATTTTTTTCCTTTCATTTTTAATCTACACAAATGGGTCTTGGATTCTTGGAATCCTATATTATTTCATGCCCAAAAAATCACTAGGAAAACCTGACTATTTTTTTGAAATATTAATCTATGTATTTATCTCTCCCATATGATCAACATGCATCACTAGTCATGATATGAATTATACACCTTCATGTAGTTACCTCTTAACTGAAGTACGCTAACTTCAAAGGATTTGATAGAAAATATTAATTAGGTTACCATAAGTTTTGGTTTGGCTAGGGTAAGTCTCGTAAGACTAATGTCTAAGTCCTAAGATCAATCAATTATTAATTTGAAAACACCTTAGGTTGAATTGAGTTAATTAAATAAGGACTACATAATTGTTGAGTCTTAAGGAGATTCAAAGTCCTTTGAGTGATTCTTACTCTAGTAGTTTATTTTACACATAAGAAGATAAATATTCTCAACCCTATTTCAATAAGTGAATATGTTGTCATCTTTCCAATCTTAATTACCTATATTTACCAGTAGGATAACCTTATCACTTTATAGTGAATCAATTAACTTGATCATATTCTATTATAGGGGTCATTCCAACCTTCTTGTTGTTCACTGAATGGTGCAAACTTGTACTCATTAGGTTTGATTTAATATTGGAAAACCATAGTGAGGATTAGCTCACAATATATTATAACTAGTTATAGTATATTTATAGAAGTGCTCACTACAGGTGGACTTGTTGTCCAAGTGGAATCACTACCAAAAAAGAAAAATATAGAAGAGAGATTGTGGCTCACAACCTATTTTGAACTGTTACAATTGTATCTGTCATATGCATGAAATACAATTCCAATGAAGCTCAATAAACTGATTTTACACACTTCATCTGAATCATATCTAACACTTTGCTTTCCTCTACATTTTCATCACTTCAATCTTTTACTCAATATTCGCAACTTAAATTCGCACTGCTCTGATAATATTCCCATGTAGGATCCAAACATCAAAACACCAAAAGGATCCAACATATATATCCACATCAACTATTAATTAGGTCAGCCTAATTAGATGTAAAACCCAAAATATCACTTTTCGGCTCTAAAAATTTCATACATATCTTGCTCCAAGATTTAAAACCCAAAACAACTTAATATAGGTCAGTATGGACCTATATTAGATCCCACATAAGACTGCAACACTTACTTAGCCTTCACATACCTTTAAACTTGTTAGGTTGGTACAACATAAGCCTAATAACAAAATTCTTCAATTGTTTATCCACATGAAGAAACATGGACCTCAAAACCCAATGCCAACTAGAATTCCTACACAAATGCCATCTATCAACATCTCCTTAAATTTGTAAAGCCAAAAACTTATCCGCATAAAAGTGCAAACTCTCCCACACAAATGCAATGTACAAAGAATAATTGTAATTTTCTAGATAAACTTTTGTTACTCATATCTTTTGATTCAATAGCCAAAACATGATGAAAAATTAGAATGAGATGCATCTAACATCCAAAAAAATAATGTTAGGAGCGCAGAGTGAAACCTTTATTTGTGGATTAGTGCAAACCCAAAAATTGAAGCACTGTTACACTAAATCAACAATATTGACACTTAGTTGATTTCCCATTACAACCATATTTAGCAAACCAAACCACTTTACAAGAATGCCTTCCATAAACACTCCAAAACTAGTTAGATCCAACATCATGATCTTCATATTCGAATACAATGTTGGCATCAATGACAATACTATAATGCTCATGTTGCCAATAGCATCATCAATGACAAACTTCTCATTCTTTCAACAATATCCCCCTTTTTCATTGATGGAAACATGCCAAAAATATCTCTGAAATTCTCCAGAACATTTTCCTCCTTTCACATCAAGGGAAAAGGGTGCCTATACAATTGTTCTATCTTTCATCAGAACTCCCCTTGAGAAATGTAAGAATATACACAAGCTGAAAAGATTGGATTGACTCCCCCTGAGTCATGCACCATAGCAAAAACCAAAAATTGTATTGGAAAAAATGCTCTACATAGTCCGCAAATATACAAAGAATCTGAATAAAAATATTGAAATGCATGAAAAAGTGAGAAATTTTTCAATCAGAGGAGGTTGACACCTGCAAATTTTGCACATGGGCCCACCATGCTTACCTACCTTCTTCCCAATCTTTCTTTTCTCTCACAAGAAATTTGCATTGTGTTTCAAATTCCATTAATAGCTCTTCTCCTTCTTCTAGAGTGTCGGGTATTGGATTCATCTACTTAGCTTTGTCAACATTGAAAAGTTCTTTTGTGACAATTAAGAGTTTAGGATTGGCCAAGTCCCTTGTTTCTCCAAATTGTAGAATGATGTGCTCTTTCTAGGCTTGTAGCTAAAAGAATTTCTTATGCAAGTCTTCTAATGCACTCCTTGTATCTCTAGTTAGGTCAACTATCAGATCATAGGAACTTGAGGTAGTGTTGATTTGAGATTCAATGGAGTCCATTTCCTTTCTAATGCTCTATGTGGCTTCGGTCCACTTCATGCCATATTGATATAAAGACTTTAGCTCATCAATACATCCTTGTGCATCCTTCAACAATTCTGAAAAAAATTTATGTGCAAGAGAAAATTTATTAGTTATTTCCAATATATTCTTATCATTAATTATCTTTTCAACCTCTTTCACTATTTTTTCTTTAAGTCTAGAGGCATACACCTTAAAATAATTAATTAACAGTTTTAGATTTTCCATACCAGATAGTGATGTATCTATTTTTTCACCAAGTATGGTCTCTTGTAATGCTTTCACTACTTCCTCCATAAATTCTCCACTTCTCTACTGTGTCTCAATGATTTATTTTCTTGTGGATGCATGAAATGCATCTCCCTATTGTAGCTTGTGGAGGGGAGAGATCTTATCCAAATCCACATTACCTTGTTGCATCAGTAATTGCAGCAGTTGTGATGACACAACAAGTTGGAACTTGGGAAGCATACTTAATAGTGTTGGGAGATTGTTGGATGTTGTGGATGTGTTGCTGATATGTGGTTGTCATTGATGTCAACACTATTAGCATTTGGTGTATCTATTGTTGTATATGTCGAGGATATTGATAAAATTATAAGAAAAAGTGTTCTAGGTTCCTAGTGGAACTATGCAGGTCATGAAGGCGTTTTGTTCTATACGTAAAAGATTAGTTGATGTGGATTAAAGGGTTTATTGTTGAGTATTTCTAGATCATCTACCAGAAGTTTCAGAGGTTTGCATGAAGTTTGGAGTATGTTATGGTCTGACAGTGTTTTGTTGGTCTCTGCTAGTGTTCCTAAATGAAGATTGTGTGATTCAGGTTATCTCAGTTGTTTTGGATGCTTCTCTATTATTTCTTGGTGTTCTTAGATGTCTCTAGTCCATTCTCTATCTTTGTGGTACATCCACATTACTCAGTGAGCTCGTGGTTGAAGATCTTTGTGCGCATGTTCAGCTTTTCATGTTCTTGGCCGACATGTTAGTGGTAGCATGTTGTGGATCTTCATGGTGAAATTAATTAAAATATTTTTGTGTTGGAGATATTAATTTGGGTCCCCACTATGTTGTGGCCGACCTTGGTGGATCCGCATTGAAAATCTAATTGTAAAGTTGGGTCGACATTGAAAATATATTTTATTTTTCTTGGCCGACTAAGTTGTGATGAAATCTCCTATAGCGGATAAATAAGAGCAATTTTGTGATCGGTGGAAAGTATGCTTCGTGTGCTACTATGAGTATGTGCAAATATCATTACTGAGCAGAGTGTGAAGAAGTGTTGAGCTTAATTGGAACTGTAATCAGGCTTGAGTAGAAGCTATTTTCTCAGTTCATACCCTCCGAATTTTTAATCCAACTTTGTTAGGAAGTGAGACCCTTTTTTTAATTTAGCAGTGAGCTCTAGGCAATGTGCCTGAATGCATGTGCATTCCCCTTATTGTTCTTCATTATACTTTTAGCAGGGTATAATCTTGTGGACTAACATCCACCGTGGTTTTTCCCTTAACAGGGTTTCCACGTAAAAAATATCGGTGTTCTTTGTCTCTCTGATGTGTTAATTGCTTATGGTTAATTGTTCATTCATCAGATCTGAGATTAAGGATAAGTTAAGTTAGAAAAGGTTCAAATTTCTGTGATAACTGATTCACCCCCCCTCTTAGTTGTCTAATCTTATTTTTCCAACAAATAGATTCTTCAAGGAATCTCCAAAGGATATGGAGGATTAACTAGAAGGCTTTGTTGTATCCACAACCTTTCCCTTTGAGCTCTTCTCTTTAGCATTTCTGGAGTCTATTGGTTTCTCTTTTTTTGTTTGTGCATCTCTAGAGGCATCCTTATCTTCATCTCTCTTTTCTTGCTCTCCTTCCTTCTTCGCGTCATCATTTTTATTGTCATCATCCTTGTTTTCTTCCTCAACAAGGTTTTTTGTGTTAATCAGAGGATTAGTTCTTTCTAGTACCAAAGGAGGTGTAGCATTCTCCTTTGTAATGTCTTCTTTGATCACTGATTCCTCTACATATTTTTCTACCATGTCCTCTACTTTTGGAGGTGTGTTGTCTTGTGCAACTTTTTCATTTGATTCATGCTCATGTTGAGCATCATCTTCATGTGCATCTTCTTCAATTTCTTGTTCAAGAGTAGGGGTTTCCTCATTCACTGTTGTTATTCTGAGTTTTTATGTTATTTTTTCTACTTTTCAATGCTCTCCTTTCTAATTCTTTTAAGATCACTTTGATCTTTACCCATAAGGGTTGTCACCCTTTCCTTAGTTCTTAGTTACTTATTGAATACAGTAGCTAAAGTAGCTCTATCATCCTCAGGGAGAGGAGCACTTATTCTTTCCAATGCTTCTTCCTTAAGTTGTGCTTCTTCTTCTACAACTTCTTTCCTTCTGTCTAATAGAACATTCCATAAGTCTTTGTTCAAAGGTTTTTGGATTCAATTGTGTACAACTTTTTGTATCACATTTTGTATCACACTTCATGATCCATCATCAAGATGCAAAAAATTATACACAATCGAATCCAGAAATCTTTGAACAAATGCAATATGGAATGTGGAAATCTGATATCATTAATTCCATAAGTCTTCAAGTATTTGTTTATTAATGTTTCTCATGTCCACCTAAAGGAAAACAATATATTTGATGATAGCTTCAATAATGGTGGCCTTATCCAAATCATCTACTTCTTTGTGCAGGGTTGTGGTCTACCCTAACATCTCATTATGCATAATACTTTTGAATAATGCTTCTAGCTTCATAAGATAATGAGGTCTTACTGGTTCAAATTGTCCTTGTTCTATGCTTTCACCCAGAGTCTTCTTTTCACTTGTTTCCTTTCCTTTCTTTTTCTTTGGAGAATTCTTCTTGGTGGCCTCTTTCTTCTTTTCCCTCATATGAATAACAAATTTCTTCTTTTCTTATTTAATCTCCTCTTCACTATCAATATCAATAATGTCAAACCTTCTTTTCACACTAGCTTGACCTTGTGAAGCATCACTTATCCTTCTCTAGACCAACAATGGCCCTTCTTCTTTCATTTCCTATTCTTCCACTATGTTGACACTTATATTATTCTCTCATTACCTTTTGCTTTACTCTTCTCTTGGCAAGAGCGACAAGTGGTGTAGTAATGGTTCTCTTCTTCTTGACTCTTATAGTTTGCACTATCGGAGGGGATTTCTCCCTTATCGAAGGAATAGTAGTAGTTTTCCTTTTATTTCTAGCAAAGGGCACGATCCTAGATGACTTTTAGACAGAGGGAGGAGTGGTAGTTGTCCTACCAAAATCTTATTAAGCCGGATCCTTTTGTACCACTTGATTCTCCTTTAACTTTCTCTCTTAAATGCTACATTTGTTCCTTTGATACAACCATTTCCTCTGCAATATCTTCAACCATGTTTTTGGACTTATTTTAAATTACTGGTTTCTTTTGCTCTATATGTACCTACATGGATTTCTCTGTATATGTTCCATTCCTTTATTTTGATGTATCCTTAGGACTCTTCAGCAAAAAATCAACTAAACCAACAACATCTTCCTCAGTTACTTCATATCCTAATTTAGGGATCCACACAGACCTTGCTTCTACTGCTTCCATTATGCATTGGTCTATTGACACCAAAAATGTGATTTCATTCTCATATCTCTTTACCAAATCCTTCGGATTTTATCTTTGGCTTGCATATTCCTTTAGAAAATTGAAAAGAAGGTTGTAAGAGCCTCATCTTGAGCATTTATGTCACCAAGACTCCTCATGAAGTCTAAATTCTGATGTGCTACTGGTTTTCCTTTCAACCAGGTTATACTTTTTGTTTCAGGAAGCTCCTTCAAGAAATAAAATAGCAAACATATAACCAAAGTACCATATTTAAATGCATATTTCTTCTCTTTGGTCTGACTCAAGTTTTCCATCAATTTTTTCCTTAGAAACTCACAAAGATCATAATACATACCTTTTCAACCATCTCATATGCCACATTAATTACAAGGGTAGACATTGAATTTTCCCTATTTATAAAATATATCTTGTAACAAATTATGATTGCATCATACCTCACAGCTAGCGTTCTAATTATGTTAACAATGAGAGCTCTCTTGTCTAGGTTGCACCTGTAAGTTCCATTACCACTTCATTCTTAACAGATTTTAACACGGGAATAGGTCTGGTGGATAAAATACCTATAACCTCTCTTACTACATCTTTTTTTTTATGATACTAAGCATTTCAATCTAATGTATGAGATAATTAAGA
This sequence comes from Sequoia sempervirens, assembly GCA_007258455.2. Classification (NCBI taxonomy): domain Eukaryota; kingdom Viridiplantae; phylum Streptophyta; class Pinopsida; order Cupressales; family Cupressaceae; genus Sequoia; species Sequoia sempervirens. The sequence continues at coordinate 36,260,680 of VDFB02047144.1, forward strand.
TAATTTAAATTGCTGCAAATTAAATTAAACAGCTCACAAACACCATTCAACAACACAAAAAAAATTGCAATACAATTTCCAATCCAAGATTGTAATGTGCAACTGGCACTTTCTTGATTCAACAAATGGGCAAATAAATTATATTACAATCAAATGATCGAAAAGGATACATCAAGCCTTACAAGACTCAAAACAAAATATTTGTTGCAGCAAATCAAATCCTGTAACAAAGCGTCTCCACCACCTACACAACAAATCACTTCCACCATTCAAACCCTTCAATCTACAACACCTGGTAGTCTTTGTGCCCTACCAAAACACTTTCAAATCTGCAAATACACAATAAAATCACCTCTTGGAGGTAAGCCATGACCTCCTCCTCTCTTGTTGTGTTTTTCCTATGAAAAACTACTCCATAAATGAATAAAATTCAATCTTATCAACAATTACTTTCTTAAAATGAAATTTCAATGCATTTCATTGTGATTTGCTTTCATTCCAAAGGAATCTCAGGAAAAATCAACGAACCTCCCAAGGAATGGCAACAAAAATTAAAATTTAATATTTTAAAATGAATAAAATATCATTCCCCAACTCCAGACTTAGCAAATATGAGAGATGGGTTTTAAATGGCTTTGATGCTTCCACAAATAAAGCAAAAAGTAGATCTTTCAAACCTGCACGCCCACCTCTTGGGTCCCTATTTTTTTTAGGAGTTGTGAGCATTTAAAATTGGAGTTACAAATGAATTTAATGGCTCCCAAAAACCCACACCATGTTTTGCTTTTTTTTTTTGCTTTTTCAAATTTAAATCATATTCTCCATTATCTCCATTCAGCCAATTTGACCCAAATTGAATCAAAATTCAAATTCCAATTTCCCACATTACAAGACATTCCAATTCACACCAAAATATGAATTTCACACATCAAACATTAAATTCAACCACATCAAAAATTGAAAAAGGAAATTGACACCAATTGGTTGATACAGGATTGCATTGAGCCATGGATGCTCCTACATCAAACACCCACGGTAGAAAAGAAATGTTTCATGAGTGCCTCATAAAAATTTGTAGATATGATGCTCATTTTGAACCCATATTTCTACCTTATTCTCCTTAACCTTATTCCTCACATGTCCTTGCAACTTGATATCTCTTCTCTCTTTCACTATTCCTCTCTTTCTCCCTTTTTTCACATAATTCATCTCCCACCAACTAACATTATGAAAATCTGAAAATTCATGAACATCTACTACTTCTCATTCAGAAAAATTAAAAAAATCATTCATTACCTCTTCCTCTTTTATCGTTGCATCCATTTGTTCATCATCAACGTTGGTTACAACACTGTGCTCCCTTTTCTCCATGCCTTCTAAAAAATAATTTTCAGCTACAATCACTTTTTCCTCTTCTTCCTTACTTTCACCCATAATACCTTCATCTACAAATGCACTCTTTCTTGCAACATATTCTTTAACATAAATATTATCGTGCTCAAGTAAATCAGATTCAACTATGTTCTCACAAAAATAAAAATTTACCTCCTTTTTCCCTACTGAAATCTACACTTTTCCTTTCTTGTGTGCAATCCACACTAATGCAACTTGCATCAACAAATCAAAATCTACATTCTCATCCTCTTCTATTAATTGTTTAACTCCATTAACCAAACAATTTCCACCTTTATTACAAACCTTTCCTTCTTCCTTAATCAAGGGCTTCAACTTGCGTTCGATGCCATCCTTCAACAAGGAGTATGTATTGGCATACCCATCATGCATTGCACACCTGTCAAACTACCAAGGCCTTCCCAATAAAAAGTGACAAAAATCCATAGAAATTATATCACATAAAAATTCATCATGATAATCACCTATCTTGAATTTCACCAAACATTGTTCGCTAACCAAAACCTTCTTTTCATCTTGCAACCAAGCAATCTTATATGGATGCAGGTGCCTTTGTCTTTCCAACTTTAATTTATTTACCATTTCCTCAAAAAATAAATTATTTGTGCTTCCACCATCAATAATGACACTAAAAAATTTACCTTCACACTTACATATGGTTTAGAACAAGCTCTTCCTTTGATTTGGTTCTTTTCCTTCATTCATTAGGACTCTTCTTGAAACAAGTGCCTCTTCATCCTCTACCTCTTCCAAGTGTGAAGAATTAGCATCTTCTCCATTTATGTTTGCTGCTCTAATATGATTTTTAGTTCTTTTTTCTTCCTCTTCATGAGGACAATCATAGGCCCTATGTCATTATTCCCCACATATGAAACATGCTATTTTTTAATTTCCTCTTCCAAATCCACTACCCGATCTTACTCTTCCTCTAAAATTTTGATCACGGGACTTGTTTGAGCTTTCACATATTTCATCCTTTTTTTCCTTAATGTCTCTAATTTGTTGTTCATCCTCCCTTTGTTTCACATAATCTTTATCCTTTCCCTTGTTTTTATTCTCAAACCTCTTGTTCATCCTTTCTTCTATCTTCAATGCTATTTGTTAAGCATCTTCCATTGTCACAACTCTGACTAGTGTCATCTCTTCTTGAATGCTTTGTCTCAGCCCATTTATGCATCTTGCAACCTTTTCCTTAGTCACCTCTGAATGTCTAGTCCTTATGAGAATTCTATAGAATTCTTCAGTGTATTCTTTAATAGTCTTGTTTCCTTGCTTCAAACCTTTCATCCTCTTGAGCAAATCCAATTCATAGTCTACAAGAATAAATTGTCTTTTTAAGTTCTCCACCTTTTTATCCCATTTGGTAATCTTATCTTTTCCTTTTCTTCCTCTTTCTAACTAAATTTATCTCCACCAACTTGAAGCATGTCCCTTCAATTTTGTCATGGAAAAACATACTCAATCTGGGTCTCCAACTTCCTGAAATTCAAAATAATCTTCCATATCATTTATCCAATCTATCAGTTCTTCTAAATTCAAACTTCCATTAAAGGTAGGAACATAAATAGTTGGTTTTTTTCCCATTTTTTTTAAAACTCTCAACAATAGATCCCTTGCAACTACTGCAACTTCTTCTCTTTGTTCAGTATCCAAACTAGCATCCTCTGAAACTTCTTCTTCTTCATCATCACTTCTCGGGTCTCTCATTCTTGCAAATCCTCTCCTTATATCTTCTTGTAGAGTCTCAAAACACCTTCTCAAAACTATAAAATCATCATCTCTCACAAAATTATCTACCCTTCCTCTTCCTCTACCCCTACATCATGGGGCTCCTCTAGTGTACATCTCTACAATACTTCAACTCACAAGCCCTGGTGTAAACTGCCTCTCTTCAATGGTCTATTTACACTCTCAAGATCAAATTGCTCTGATACCACTAATGTATGAGATAATTAAGATAATTTAAATTGCTGCAAACTAAATTAAATAGCTCACAAACACCATTCAACAACACAAAAAAAATTGCAATACAATTTCTAATCCAAGATTGCAATGTGCAACTGGCAATTTCTTGATTCAAAAAATGGGAAAATGAATTATTACTATCCAATGATGGACAAGGCTGCATCAAACTTACAAGACTCAAAACAAAATATTTTTAGTAGCAAATCAAAGCTTGTAACAAAGCTTCTCCAGTACCTACACAACAAATCACTTCCACCATTCAAACCCTTCAATTTGCAGCACCTGGTAGTCTTTGTGCCCTACAAAAACACTCTCAAGTCTACAAACACACCATCAAATCCCCTCTTGGAGTTAATCTATGACCTCATCCTCTCTTCTTGTGTTTTTCCTGTGAAAAATTACTCCAAAAATGAATAAAATTCAATTTTATCAACACTTTCTTTCCTCAAATGAAATTTCAATGCATTTCATTGTGATTTTCTTTCATTCCAAAGGCATCTCAAGAAAAATAAATGCCCCTCCCCATGAATGGAAAATAAAATTCAAATTTAATATTTAAAAATGAATAAAATATAATTCCCCAACTCCAAACTTAGTAAATATGAGAGATGGGCTTTAAATGGCTTTGATGCTTTCACAAATAAAGCAAAAAGCAAATCTTTCTAACCTAGGTTCCCACCTCTTGGGTCCCTAATTTTTTTAGGAGATATGAGAATTTAAAATTGGAGTTACAAATGAATTTAATGGCTCCCAAAAACCCATGCCATGTTCTACTTTTTTTTTTCTTTTTCAGATTTAAATCATATTCTCTGTGATCTCCATTCAACCAATTTGACCCAAATTGAATCCAAATTCAAATTCCAATTTCCCACATTACAAGACATTCCAATTCACACCAAAGTATGAATTTCACAATCAAACAGGAAATTCAACCACATCAAAAATTGCAAAATAAAATTGACACCAATTGGTTGATACAGGATTGCATTGAGCCATGGATGCACCTACATCAGACACCCACAGTAGAAAAGAAATATTTTATGAGTGCCTCATAAAAATTTGTAGATATGATGCTCATTTTGCACCCATATTGCTGCCTTATTTTTCTGAACCCCATTCCTCACATGTCCTTGCAACTTGATGTCTCTTCCCTCTTTCATTCTTCCTCTCTTTCTCCCTTTTTCCACATAATTCATCTCCCACCAATTTGCACTATGAAAATCTGAAAATTCATGAACATCTCCTACTTCTCCTTCAAAAAATTATAAAACTCATTCATTAGCTCTTTCTCTTTTATTGTTGCAACCATTTGTTCATCATCAACCTTGGTTAAAACACTATGCTCCCTTTTCTATGTGCCTTCTAAAAGATAATTTTTAGCTACAATCACTTCTTCCTCTTCTTCCTTACTTCACCTGTAATACCTTCATCTACAAATGCACTCTTTTATACAACATATTCTTTTACATCAATCTCATCATGCTCAAGTAAATCAGATTTTACCTACTTTTTCCCCACTAAAATCTACACTTTTCCTTTCTTGTGTGCAATCCACACTATTGCAACTTCCATCAACAAATCAAAATCTGCATTCTCATCCTCTTCTATTAACTGTTTAACTCCATTAAAAAAACAATTTCCACCTTTATCACATACATTTCCTTCTTCCTTACTCAAAGGCTTCAACTTGTGTTTGATTCCATCCTTCATCAAGGAGTATGTATTGGCATACCAATCATGCATCACACACTTATCAAACTGCCAAGGCCTTCCTGATAACAAGAGAAATATCCATAGACATTATATCACATAAAAATTCATCATGATAATCACCTATCTTGAATTTCACCAAACATTGTTCGCTAACCAAAACCTTTTTTTCATCTTGCAACCAAGCAATCCTATATGGATGTAGGTGCCTTTGTCTTTCCAAATTTAATTTCTTTACCATTTCTTTAGAAACTAAATTATTTGTGCTTCCACCATCAATAATAACATTACAAACTTTACCTTCACACTTACATCTAGTTTAGAACAAGATCTTCCTTTGATTTGGTTCTTTTCCTTCGTTCACCAGGACTCTTCTTGAAACAAGTGCATATCCATCCTCTACCTCTTTCGAGTGTGAAGACTTAGCATCTTCTCCATTTATGTTTTCTGCTTTATTCTAATTTTTAGTCCTTCTTGGCTTTCCTCATCATGAGGAAAATCATAGGTCCTATGAACTTCTTCCCCACATCTTAAACAAGTTATTTTGTAATTTCCTCTTCCAAACCCGCTACCCGATCTTCCTCTTCCTCTAAAGTTTTGATCATGAGACTTTTTTGAACTTTCACATCTTTCATCCTTATTGTCCTTAATGTCTCTAATCTACTGTTGATCCTCCCTTTGTTACGCATAAGCTTTATCCTTTCCCTTGTGTTTATTCTCAAACCCTTGTTCATCCTTTCTTCTATCTTCAATGCTATTTGATAAGCATCTTCCATTATCACAACTTTGACTAGTGTCATCTCTTCTTGAATGCTTTGTCTCAGCCCATTTATGTATCTTGCAACCTTTTCCTTAGTCACCTCCAAATGTCCAGTCCTTATAAGAATTCTATGGAATTCTTCAATGTATTCTTTAATAGTCTTGTTTCCTTGCTTCAAACCTTGCATCCTCATGTGCAAGTCCAACTCATAATCTACAGGAATAAATTGTCTTTTCAATTTCTCCACCATTTTATCCCATTTGGTAATATTATCTTTTCCTTTTCTTCCTCTTTCTAACCGAATTTCTCTCCACCAAATTGAAGCATGTCCCATCAATTTTGTCTTGGAAAATCTTACTCGGTCTGGGTCTCCAACTTCCTCAAAGTCAAAATAATCTTTCATATCATTTATCCAATCTATCAATTCTTATGGATTGAAACTTCTATTAAAGTTAGGAACATCAATAGTTGGTTTTTTTCCATTTTTTGTTAAAACTCTCAACAATGTATCCCTTGCAACTACTACAACTTCTTCTATTTGTTTAATATCCAAACTAGCATCCTCTGAAACTTCTTCTTCATCACTTCTCAGGTCTCTCATTCTTAAAAATCCTCTCCTTATCTCTTCTTGTAGAGTCTCAACTTACCTTCTCAAAACTCTAAAATCATCATCTCTGATAGAATTATCTACCCTTCCTCTTCCTCTATCCCTACCTCGTGGGGCTCCTCTGGCATACATCTCTACAATACTTCAACTCACAAGTCCTGGTGTAAACTACCTCTCTTCGGCGGTCTATTTACACTCTTAGGATCAACTTTCTTTGATACCATTAATGTATGAGATAATTAAGATAATTTAAATTTTTGTAAGTTAAATGAAATATCTCACAAAAACCATTCAACAACACATAAAATTTTGCAATATAGTTTCCAATCCAAGATTGCAATGTGCAACTAGAAATTTCTTGATTCAACAAATGGGAAAATGAATTACTACAATCCAATGATGGACAAGGCTGCATCAAGCCTTACAAGACTCAAAACACAATATTTACATCAGCAAATCAAAGCTTGCAACAAAGCTTCTCCAGCACCTGCACAACAAATCACTTCCACCATTCAAACCCTTCAATCTACAACACCTGGTAGTTTTTGTGCCCTACAAAAACACTCTCAAATCTGCAAAAACACCTTCAAATCCCCTCTTGGAGGTAAGCCACATCCTCCTCCTCTCTTCCTATGTTTTTCCTATGCAAAACTGCTCTAGAAATGAATAAAATTCAATTTTATCAACACTTGCTTTCCTCAAATGAAATTTCAATGCATTTCATTGTGATTTGCTTTCATTCAAAAGGCATCTCAGGAAAAATCAACACCTCTCCCTAGGAATGGAAAATAAAATTCAAATTTAATATTTAAAATTGAATAAAATATCATTACCCAACTCCAAACTTAGCAAATATGAGAGACGAGTTTTAAATGGATTTGATGCTTTCACAAATAAAGCAAAAAGCAGATCTTTCAAACCTGGACACCCATCTCCTAGGTCCCTATTTTTTTAGGAGTTGTGAGCATTTAAAATTGGATTTACAAATTAATGCAATAAAAGGTGGAGGGAGACCCAAAACAAACTCAAATTGATCAGACACAAACAAGGAGACAACCTCCAAAACACTATTCTCTCAAACTGTCCATAGACAACACCTTTAGGCTTCTAGGCCTCAAAAATCATCAAATGAAGATATATTTTAGATAAGGCCACAAAAATTCCAACACAACTTCAATTAAAAATCCACACAATTCCAAACACAATGTCACAATAGATCACACAAGGTTTCTTAGGCCCATCATCAGGTTTCAATAGACTGCCTTGCTCAAAGGCTACTAAATTAGCCCTATTTTACAAAGTATCCTCAAAACCCCTTATTTTCAATAGAACTCCCTTGAAAAGTTGAATTTCCTATCAAAACCACAGATTCCATGATCAAAACACAATTTCAAGTTCATTAGACCACCTTTCTAAGAAACCATCAATTTTCATGCAAGAAACTAGGGTTTTACAAAAATTCATACTTTCCAAGTTTCCCATACTCAACCACCGCCTCTAACACATTCCTTAAGGTCTACACAAACATTCTAATCCATCACAAACTCAATACCATCCATGACTCACAAAAACTACTCTTGAAACCCCCATTTTCACATAAAAAAACATTGTTACTAGCCCTATGGCTTGATTCCAAACGAAACAACTCACTTTATTTTCCCCTCCAACCAATGAAGACATCTACCCTAACATTATAGGCCATTCCTCTAGGGAACATATCAAAAACAGTAGGAGGAATGGATACTCCATTATTTATTTGTCAAATAGGAAACTCATTAGTTTTTACCAGGCAGTCTCAAAAGATCAATGAAGAATTCCCACAAAAATTTTGTTAAGCCCTCAAAATAGATTCATATGAGAGTTAAAACATGTTATAACATGATGCAAGGTATCTCAGGGCATAGAACAACTGTACGGGTTAGTATAGAAGAGATAAAGTACAGAAAATCAGAAAAAAATAGAGAATTTGCAGCCAATGAACGTATATTGATATGAAATCTTCAAAACCTTCTTCAAAAAAAAATTTTGTTTGAGCCTTGGAGGATTTATATATCAAATACATTTGAATTCAAATGACTCCAACGTACTCAACCAACTTTTTAACTTCCTAGACCCTTAATACTCCCTAATCTGCTCTTTGATTGCTTTTGTTTAACAACATTTTGCATTTTTGAGCAACTTATTGACCCCTAAACATAAATGACCACACAAAACCCAAAATTACATAAGAATGGTCTTTTTAGACCTTATTTGGATTGAATAAACTCAAACCACACTAAACTACTCCTTGACTCACTTTTGACCAACATCAAATTATCAAATTTTGAAGATAAAGTGTAGGTGCTCCTGCACCATACACCCCCACTAGAAAAGACTCATGCCACATGAGTTGTATTTGATACCAATCTCTCCAAGCTGCATGCATGTTCCATTGGTATATGAATTCTCTCCACTGGTCCACACACATTGAACTTGCAATTTGTCCTACATCTTCAATATCCTTGACTGTATTTGCACTTGAAATAAGAGACTTGATTTCAGGGGTTGAGTTGATTAAAGAGTAGATTGTGAATGAATTGACCTTGGGGGTTTATAGAGAATTGATGAATTATGGAGGTATGATTCTATAAATTATATTTCATTTCATTGTGTTACTAATCTTTTGGACAAGGAGCAAGTTGCCGGTTAGAGGACAACAAGAGAAATAAGACATTGAGATGAATCAAAGCATAATGATTATGATTTCAGAGGGAGAGAAAGATAGGAAGCTGATTTGAATGGAAAAGATGAAGCCAAAGGTGAAAATTAAGGTGATTAATAGCAAGGTCAGTTTGAAGCAGATCATACAAAGAGTCTAGTTTGGTGTACAAATTCAATTCCAAGTGGACTTGGAAACTTTCTTGGTCGGGAGTATGGTGTAGGAGCACCTTGACACAATTGTGCCTCCTAGAAAGTTTGAGAAATTGATTCAATTTTATTTTTTACCTTGTAATAAGGATTATTTAAGTCATTACCTATGTTTCTAGGTGATTAGGAGGTTATTTGAGTCAAAAATGCAAAAGATGCCAATGTATGCAAAGAGAAAGTTGTCACAAATTACAAAATTGTAAAAGTGTAAAAGTGAAAACAAGGAAGGTGAAGAGAAATATTTGTCTTAGGTCATTCCAATTTGGTTATAAACTAAAAGGTCACATGTAAATTCCTATAAAATGCCTTGTAACCAATGGAGAAGGCGTGGGTGATTGTAGTTTTGAATTTAAATAAAGTAAAACATTGTTTTTCTGCATATTTCAATAGAAATTCACTATTTCCTATAGATGTACAAATCTGTATGAGCATAAATGAATGAGTAATTGTTTTAATTTGATATTACACTCAATAAACTTCCTTTTTGTTTTTATTTCATGCAAATTGGTGGAATTTTGAGTGATATATTTGGATTTTTCTAAAAACAGTTAAAACCCTATCCTAGGGTAAACAAAGATATGAAAGATTATGTTACTCACGTTTTTAACATTGAAAACTCTTGATTTTTGGTGGGGAAACTCTTTGGAAAATACACTTCCATTTTCTAAAGGCTTTGGATAAAAAAGGTACGAGTAAAGTGAGTGAGTGGAATTTCTAACTGTAATTTGTGTCTTAGTCTAGAAGCAGGGCAATCAAGAGAGTAAGACTTAGGGTTTGTGTAAATATCTTAAGAAATGGACTTTTGGAATTTTTTAAAGCATGAGAAGGTCTGAAACAACATATTCCAAGTTTTGGATAGGATAAATTTCTTGTGGAGTTATTATATTCAATAAACCCCATTTGGTATGAAGGCCTAAATAGGCCTAAATACAAACCGAGAAAGTGGATTTTGGAGACAATGTTACAAAAAGTTTAATACCCATTTTAGGATATATTTTTAACAAGCACTAAAGACACTCAAATGTGTAAAATTATTTGGGTTTTAGTGTATAATTTGGGTAAAAAGGTTATGTTAGTCCAATTTTGGAATCAACAAATGAAGGTCTTGGGTAGGTGTTTGAAAGAATGTCTTGAATACTGGATTGGGAATGTACTAATTTTGTTTTGCAAACATATTTAGGCATGTTGGTGCTATTGGTGAATGAATTTTGGCTTGGAAAGGTGAATTTTTTTGTGGTTGGGGTCTAAATAGGCTTATTTGATGTTTTAGGACAGTCATAAAGAAGTGATGAAATATGAATGGGCAGACCTTGCAATTATTATTTTTTGGTTAAATTGATATTACTAAAGTGTTTTGAAGGTCATTGAAGGAGGTTGGAACTGTGAATTCAAATTTGAGTATTTGAATTGAGTTTTGTGAAGGAAAAGTGAACTAAGGATGAGTAGTCAAATATAGTTTGTTTTGAGTTCTGCTAAATGAGATTGAGTGGTTGAATTTTCTTCCTGTGTACTACATCACAAATGAATTTAATGGCTCCTAAGAACCCATGCCATGTTCTATTTTTTTTATTTTTCAAATTTAAATCATATTCTCCATGATCTCCATTCAACCAATTTGACCCAAATTGAATCCAAATTCAAATTCTAATTTCCCACATTACAAGACATTCCAATTCACACCAAAATGTGAATTTCACACATCAAACATGAAATTCAACCACATCAAAAATTGAAAAATGAAATTGACACCAATTGGTTGATACAGGATTGCATTGAGCCATGGATGCTCCTGCATCAGATACCCATGGTAGAAAAGAAATGTGTCATGAGTGTCTCATAAAAATTTGTAGATATGATGCTCATTTTGCGCCTATATTGCTGCCTTATTTTCACCTACAATCACTTCTTCCTCTTCTTCCTTACGTCACCTATAATACCTTCATCTACAAATGCACTCTTTGCTGCAACATATTCTTTTACATCAATCTTATCATGCTCAAGTAAATAAAATTCAACTACATTCTCACAAAAATCAGATTTTACCTCCTTTTTCCCCACTAAAATCTACACTTTTCCTTTCTTGTGTGCAATCCACACTACTGCAACTTGCATCAACAAACCAAAATATGCATTCTCATCCTATTCTATTAACTATTTAACTCCATTAACGAAACAATTTCCACCTTTATTACATACATTTCCTTCTTCCTTACTCAAGGGCTTCAATTTGTGTTTGATTCCATCCTTCATCAAGGAATATGTATTGGCATACCCATCATGCATTGCACACCTATCAAATTTCCAAGGCCTTGCCAATAACAAGTGACAAACATCCATAGATATTATATCACATAAAACTTCATCATTATAATCACTTATCTTGAATTTCACCAAACATTGTTCGCTAACCAAAACCTTCTTTTCATCTTGCAACCAAGCAATCCTATATGGATATGGGTGCCTTTGTCTTTCCAACTTTAATTTATTTACCATTTCTTCATAAAATAAATTATTTGTGCTTCTACCATCAATAATAACATTGCAAACTTTACCTTCACACTTATATTTTGTTTTGAACAAGATCTTCCTTTGATCTTGTTCTTTTCCTTCGTTCATCGGGACTCTTCTTGAAACAAGTTCCTCTCCATCCTTTTCCTCTTCCAAGTGTGAAGACTTAGCATCTTCTCCATTTATCTTTGCTTCTCTATTCTAATTTTTAGTCCTTCTTGGTCTTTCATCTTCTTGAGGACAATCATAGGCCCTATGACCTTCTTCCCCACATCTAAAGCAAGTTATTTTGTAATTTCCTTTTCCAAACCCACTGCCCGATCTTCCTCTTCCTCTAAAATTTTGATCATGGGACTTGTTTGAGCTTTCACATCTTTCATCCTTGTTGTTCTTAATGTCTCTAATATGTTGTTCATCCTCCCTTTGTTGCACATAATCTTTATCCTTTCCCTTGTGTTTATTCTCAAACCTCTTGTTCATCCTTTCTTCTATCTTCAATGTTATTTGATAATCGTCTTCCATTGTCACAACTCTAATAATGCCATCTCTTCTTGAATGCTTTGTCTCGGACCATTTATGTATCTTGTAACCTTTTCCTTAGTCGCTTTCACAAATAAAGAAAAAAGAAGATCTTTCAAACCTGGGAACCTGCCTCTTGGGTCCCTATTTTTTTAGGAGCTATGAGCATTTAAAATTGGATTTACAAATGAATTTAATGGTTCCCAAAAACCCACACCATATTTTGATTTTTTTTTTTCTTTTTTAGTTTTAAATCATATTCTCCATGATCTCCACTCAACCAATTTGACCTAAATTGAATCCACATTCAAATTCCAATTTCCTACATTACAAGACATTCCAATTCACGCCAAAATATGAATTTCACACATTAAACATGAAATTCAACCACATCAAAAATTGCAAAATGAAATTAACACCAATTGGTTGATACATGATTGCATTGAGCCATGGATGTTCCTACATCACAACTAAAACAAATTTATCATGATTCTTCTAAGTGTCATTCTAACCCACTTGTCCTCATGGTAGAAATTCGAAAACCATTGCCATACATTCTGTTTCTTTGCAAGTAGGTTTTTGTATTCAGGTTTTAGGGAAAATATATCTCCAGTTGGCTCATTTTTCCATAAATCTCCTAGCTTGCTATGATCATATTCATCTATTTTCCCATGAATATAGATCCTAATATCCTCAATCAACAAAATCCCATAAGGAATATAAGAAAATACACCCAATGGGTCGTCTTCTATGGATTTCATAGGATATTTCTTGAATTTAGGTTGTGGTTTCTTTATTACTTCGATAACCCTCGGTGTAGCCATTTTATAATATATTCAAACTTCTTTCAAACAAATTTTTTTGAACACTAGGGTAAATAAGATTCATGAATACCTTTTGTTTTGCTTGTTGAACTAAAGTTTTGATGCGTTGAATCTTGAATTTCCTCAAATCACATTTTCGTTGCTTTGCTCCTTCTTGAATGCTTTTGTGAAATGAATTTGTCATAGTGAAATAACTTATAACCCTTTGATCTGACCTAATTTTGCATTAAATGCTTCAAACAATAAAGTTGTCGACCCTTCATCTATATGCATAGTCAACTTTTGAAGCTTTGGAAACTTTCACATCATCATATTTTGTTTTGCAATTTTCACGAATAGATCAAGCATGTTGATCTTCATCATATATATTTGTGTCGAGGCATCAGTACCTCTTCTCTAGTGGGGGAATTAAGATCATTAAAGCTCCCCTAACCCATAGCTCTTAACTTAGTTTTTGGAGGAAAAATCTACACTACAAGATGGTACAAATTCTTCTTTGACTTTTGTTTCTTCCTTATTTCTTCAGATCTTTTCCATTTCCTTATTTTCTTCTATCAGATAAGTCTTTTTTACTTGTTCATTCCTCTTTACCGGATTATCTTTCCTTGTATTTTTGCTTCTACAAAACTTTGATATATTTCTAGGTCTACTACAATTTTAGCATACAACATTCTTTTGACCAATATTCCTTCCATTCATTCTAGGTCTATATTGATTAGCTTTATGCCAAAATTCATAGCATTTTTAATAGTGAAATATTGAATCATTCTACCATTGTTATAGCCATGAACATAATTTGACTTATGTATTCACTAGCTCTATGACCAAATCTTTTGCATGTAAAACATTGACCATAAAAGGATGGAGCATTCTAATTTATTTTGCTTCTACATTCCATTGCCTTATGTCCAAATTTATTGCAATAATAACAAGAACCATAAAAAATATGGGTACCTTTAAGCATTTGGTTGTCTAATCGGTGGTCTTCTAGCTTCAATCCTTTGATTTCAAATTTTCTTTCCATTGTTCTTCTTATCTTCAATCTTCTTTTTAGTATTTGATTTCTGATTTGATTTTGAAATTTCTCCTATCTCAAATCCTAATCCACCTTTGTCTTTAGATCCTTTCTAATTTACAATCATCTCATCAAGCTTTGTAGCACTTATTTTCAATTTATCTTCATGAATCCTAGCTTTCTCCAAAAATGATCTCAGATTTACCACTTCTTGTTCAAGCCTTGTACATTCCTCTGATTTTATTTTCACCATTGCATTCAAATATTTTTCAATTATTTTATTTTCTTCAACTTTCACTTTTAGAGCAGTGATGAATTCATTTTCTTTCTTCAATTTCTTGAACTAACTTCCTTATGACTTTCTATGAACTTCTTGATTCGCTCTCTTAATTTTCTGATGCATTCATTTTCTTTGATATTTTCTTTTAGATCTCTATTTTCATATTCAACCTTTTCAAGATCTTCAAGGGAAAATTTGAGTTCTCCATCATTGTCAAGCATGCAATCTTCTTCTATGATTCCAATATTAGGAATCTCTTCTGGAGGAGTAGGAAATTTTATATCAGTCATGTGTTCAATCTCCAAGATCTTCCCCAAGTAGTTAAGCTCCTTCCAAGGAACCAAGCTCTAATACCAATTGTTGAACACCCAGAATACTTAGGGGGGATGAATCAGTATTCTCTTAAACCATTCGAACATTAAACATTCAATCACCAAAGCATATTCAATTGTAATAAATAAGGAAAGCATGAAACATTAACAATACCACATAACACATGAACCCTAAGATTTTTACATGGAAAACCCAAAATGGGAAAAACCACAGTGAGGATTAGCTCACAATATATTATAATGATTATAGTATATTTATAGTGGTGCTCACTATAGGTGGACTCACCATCCAAGTGGACTCACTACCCAAAAAGAAAAAGATAGAAGAGAGATTTTGGATCATATCCTATTTTGAACTATTACAACTACATCTACCATATGCATGAAATACAGTTCCAAAGAAGCTCAATAAACTGATTTTACACATTTCATCTTAATAAGATCTAACACTCTGCTTTCCTCTATATTTACATCACTTCAATCTTCTACTCAACATTCATAACTTAAATTTGCATTGCTCTGATAATATTCCCATGTAGGATATTCGTTTCACACATCACATGTTCATACCATACATCAAAACATTGAAAGGATTCAACATATATATTTGCATCAACTCTAACATCAATTAGGTCAGCCTAATTAGATGTAACACCCAAAATATCACTTGTCGGCTCCAAAACATTCATACATATCTCATTCCAAGATTCAAAACCCAAAATAACTTAAAATAGGTCGGTATGGACCTGTATTGCATCCCACATAATATTGCAACACTTAGCCTTCACATACCTTTAAACTTGTTAGGTCGGTACAACATAAGAACTAATAACAAAATTCTACAACTATGTATCCACATGTGGACATGTGGACCTCAAAACTCGATGCCAACTGGAATTCCTACACAAATTCTATTTTCCAACATCTCCTTAAATCTGCACAGCCAAAAACTTATCCACGGAAAAGTGCAGACTCCCACACAAATGCAAGTGTTATATAGAGAATAACTGTAATTTGCTAGATCAACTTTTGTTACTCATATCTTTTGATTCAATGGCCAAAACATGATGAAAAATTGGAATCAAATACATCTAATATCCAACAAAATAATGTTAGAAAGCGTAGAGTAAAACCTTTATTTGTGAATCAGTGTGGACCCAAAAATTGAAGCACTATTACACTAAATCGATAGCATTGACAATTAGTCAATTTCCCATTACAACCATCTTTACCAGACCAAACCACTTTGCAAGAATTTCTTCCATAAACACTCCAAAACCTGTTAGATCCAACATACATAGGCCCCCATCATGGACCAAATTGACTTTAAGGTTAAATTAATTAAAGTAAAACAGATCAAGCACTTATGGAATGTATGTACTTAATCTCCACCATTGGATTTACAACATTAATCCTAACTATAGATTTGAGGGTCTTTCTATGCCTTTGCAATCCATGTCCCCATTCAAAGTTAGTTGTTTCCTACATTTTGAGCTAGCTAGATGTGAACGTATAGGAAAGATCACTCATGAAAGAACCTTCACCAGTTTCTTCTTGTTTCATGCCAATTTGAGATGCTTTGAACAATGAATGGGCATCCATTAGATTACAATGGGAAAATATATTTTCTAAGAGGCTACACTCGTCATAATGGATATGTATGCAAAATGTGCAAGCAAAGAAAAAGCATATGAATTTTTTGAGAGGATGTTCACATCATGAACATAAATAGATTTATTGAAAGGAGTTTTGGCATCCTCCACACCTATTGAATAAAGTGTGAATCCTAGAACAAGGAATGGAAATTTAAAGTTGAATCAAGCTCATGTAGGGTAATACAATTGTTTTGGCATACTATTGAACCTTTATCAACTTATAACAAGGTTTTCAAGTGACATGTCAAGCAAAAATTCTTGCTCTCTACCCTACCAAAAATGACATCATAAAACCTCATAAGGATCTAGTCATTCCCTCATGCAAGGAGAAACCATAATAGATTCAACACACCATATTTCATAATAAAAAATAAACATTAATGGACTACCCATTTCCATCTCATAAATACCCTACTCATGAAATAAAACTGCAATCCCCTTCTTTCTTGAACAAGATTGAAAGTATGCAAAATAGAACAAACCCCCATTATAAAACCAACTCAATATTTATAAGGAGAGGAAATGAAGAATTATCTCTCTACATGGTTTATAGAAATGAGTCTTTTTCCTTCTCTTCAAAGCTAAGCCAAGCTTGCAACTCCAACTCCAAAATACAAGAGTTTGTTTTCTCTCTCAACACTCAACTCTCCACAACTCTAAACAAAAAAATAAAATAATGAATGGAGAATCCCTCATAAAGACGCAAGGAGAATATATGTAGTGGATGCCATGTCTCCATTCCTCCTCCAATGGGGAGCTAACATGTGGATTCTAATCACTCTCTCTTCCCTTTCCCAAAAAACTCAAAAAGAGTGGTCCACACAAGATGTTCACACATGTGTCAGCATTGGGATAAGAGGTGTGCTTGTGTACACTATACCCCATGGGGCTCCTTGGGAAGAACTCACATGTGTAAGATCTTCAAAATCTAAATACATGAACTTTGGGAAGTGTGTTTGAAAGTGACAAGTCATTTTCCTTCTCCCACAAGCCATAAATTTGTCACCCACTTCCCAAGGTATTTGGGAAGGGTCAAATCAAAGCCAAACCCCAAGGTATATAGGTCTGAAAAGGTACCTAACCCATAGGGGGTTGACCTTAGGACCTAAAATCACTCAAAAAGAGTGGAAGAAATCACTTTAACACCTAAAATTCCTTACAAAAACCAATCTAAATTCATCCAACATGGATGAAATTTGTCATCAAATACAACTACTAACATTAAGACACCCATAAAATACATTCACAACAAATAAACATTTAGAGACTTTATTCCTCATCATGAACTAAGTTCATGGTCTCACTAGGAATCACATGACCTCACACTTAAAAACCACACAAAAACACACACATAATTCACAAGCATTAACCCCATAAACACAATTACAAATTAATATAAAACCCTAATTACTTTCTAGGTCATAGGGTTTGAAAATAATACTTCACAATAAAGTATCTGATTAGGATAAAAAATATTCTCCCTTTTTCCATCAACATAATTTCGTACACATTAGCCTCCACAATAATATATCCAAAATGCAAGCATACTTAGGTCATAATAATTGAGCACATTATTGGTTAGTCTAAATTATCATAATTTCAATTGTTGATAATTCATCTAATTTATACCTTATGCAATGTAACAAAAATTAAGTTTTACCTTAAGGTGATTGAAATCATCAAGGTGGGATTACTTAACAACTTCAAATTAACCTTTAGCTTGGGTAGGGTTACTGATCCAGGAGCATCAAGGGCGAAGAGCAATCTTGCATCGACAAACCATCTGATTTATTGTAATTTCAATAAGGGTTAGTCTGGTTACGTATCCACTGTCTGCATCAGGTTCCACATTGGTGTTTATGCTTGACACTTCATCTAGAATTCTATGGTTCTCTGGATAGGGGGTTCGGCGAGATAGAACGGTGTCGGTGGGAGTTCTATAGATGTCTCTTCAACATCCCGACGGACTATGGACTAAGTTGACTATTGTGTCGGGGTGATCTCGGGGTTTTGACAAGAAATTCTCCTAAGTCTCTTCTACAAGGTGGGTCTCAGCGATGGAGTGGTGGTAGCGATGTCGATGTGACATATGGGGTTCAGTGTGACATCTTCTTATGTCTCTTCGACATTATAAAAAAAAATTGATTGAATTTATCGAGGTGACATGGGGACGTCAGAGTGAGATCTTCCAGAGTCTTGGTGATATTTCAATGGAGGAAATGAATGATGATGGTTAATGTGATGGATGGCGAGTTAGGTTAAAAAATTTGGTGGAGAGATATTCAATGTATTCCACATCATTGTTGTGGAATACCTATCTTTTGGCCAACTCAGTGGAGGTGTTGATTATGATGTAACAACTTGGAGATTTCAAATGATGATTGGATGGAATGGAAACTATGGCATGAGTAGGCTGACTTGGAGAACTTGAGAAAGATATAAATGACAAAGGAATGCAAGTACAAGACATAGTGGAAGTGTGAGGCTAGCATATAGTGTAGAACCAAATGTGAATTAAGATATACACTCAACAGATGCATGTAGTAATCTACCCATAAGATGGTATGTTCTTTGTAATCTCTTCTAGTAATAAATAAAATATATGTTCTCTTCTTGCATTTGGTTGCTCTTTTTGTGTGCTTGTGGTGAGATTCTCTAGGTAAAGGGAGGACCCTTCATCAAGTGGTATCAGAGTAGGAGTTGTCAAATCTGTAATAGAGCGTCAAACGTGAGACAGTTGTAGCAGGACCTGTGAGTGTGGGTTGAGATCAAGATGCCTCCAAGACCAACCCAACTTGGTAGAGGTAGAGGTAGAGGTGGTGGAGGAAGAGATCCACCGAGAGATGAAATTAGAGCCCTCATAAGGCAAATGCAATCCTTGAAAGAAGAGATCCAGAGAGGAAGAGGAATACATCAGGAAAGAGATGGAAGTGATGATGACATAGAAGAGGAAATAGAAGAGGAAGAATATAATCATATGGATCCTAGGGAAATGAGGTTGCTGAGAGTGATATCCAGCATTGGGAAGAGACCTAAGATGGAGGTTTCAACCTTTAATGGGAGTTTAAATCTAGAAGAATTGATTGATTGGATCAATGATATGGAATAAATTTTCAAATTTGATGAGATTGAAAATCCTCACTGAGTGAAGTTTGCAAAGACCAAGCTAAAGGGCTAGACTAGTATTTGGTGGAAAGAGGTCCAGCTAGAAAGAGGGAGACAAGGGAAGGATAGAATTTCCAGATGGGACAGAATGGTGTCCAAATTGAAGAAACAATTCATGCCTGTAGATTATGAATTGGAACTGCTCAAGAAGATGTAGGGCTTGCGACAAGGAACAATGACGATGAAGGAGTATATAGAAGAAATTCATAAGATCCTAATTAGAACAGGACATTCTAAAGAAAGCAAGGAGAAGGTAGCTTGATACATTAATGGGTTGAACCCAAGCATACAGGAGGAATTGGGATTAGTACGAATATACACCATTGAGGATGCATATCAGTTTGCATTAAAGTTGGGAGAGAGATTCAACAAAAAAATTGAGCATAAGCAGAAAGGGAAAAACAAAAGTTATGTGCAGTAAAAAGAGGATGAGCAGCATATTAAGGACATCAAGGACAACGATGGTGAAAGAGGTGAAAGCTCAAACAAGTTTCGTGAGAAAAATGAGAGAAGACCAGGAAGAGTTTCTGAGAAACCTGTTTTCAATGCGGAGAAGGACATAGGGCCTTTGAGTGTCCTCAACATCAAGGAAAGTCAAATAGGAGGCCTAGTGACAATGCTCAAGTTGCCCATGTAGATGAAGATGCGCAATCCTCACATTCTAAAGAAGTTGAAGGAGAAGAAGCCTTGATGGCTAGACGAGCCTTGTTGCATGAAGACAATGAACCAATGCAAAGGAAGAGTTTGTTTAGAATGAAATGCAAATGTGAAGGTAAAGTATATAATGTGATTATTGATGGTGGCAGTACTGATAATCTTGTTTCTGAAGAAATGGTGAATAAGTTGCAACTAGAAAGAAGGCACACACATCCATACAAAATTGCTTGGTTGCAAGATGACCGTAAGGTTTTGGTGCATGAACAATGCCTGGTAAGCTTTAACATTGGTAACTATCATGAAAAATTTGTGTGTGATGTTATGCCTATGGACGTTTGTCACCTATTGCTAGGCAGACCTTGGTAGTTCAAAGGGAAAGCAATGCACGATGGATATGCTAATACTTACCATTTCACGAAAGATGGAATCAAGCATAAGCTGAAATCATTGAATAAAGGAGAAGAGAAAGTATGCAGTAATGCTAGTAGATGCTTGGTTAATGGAGTTAGGAAATTAGTTAAAGAGGACGAGGATGAAGATCAAGATTTTCTCATGCAAGTTGCAGCTATGTTGATTCCATTCAAAAGGCACAGACTGAAGGTTTTGGTGGATAAAGAAGATGTAAAATCTACTCTTTGTGAAAATGTTGTTATTGATTTGTGTGAGCATAATGAGATTAGTGTAGATAAAGGTATTACAGTAGTGAGTACCTTAATGATTGAAAGTATTGTACTGGTCAGTAAGGACGAAGGTGAGAAGGTGCATGTTGGTTTAGTTGAGGACCTCCCAGTCAATGAACATCTATTGCAGGATGACCAGGAAGAATATTATGACTGTATTATTGACATTGATAAGGATACAGATGAGAAGGAAGGAAAGTATAAGTACTTTGATACTAAAATTGTAGTTGAGAGTTACTTTCTAGAAGATATAGGAAAGGAGGAACACAAGGAACAAATGGAGAATGAAAATGAAACGATTGTTACAATAGTAATTGATAAAAAGGTAATGCATGAGTTTTCTGTAGGAGATAACATTGAAGATTATGATTTTCTAGCATTTCATAATGTGGATTGGTGGGAATTGGAATTTGTTAAAAGAGGACGAAAGAGAGGAAGAATGAAAGAAGGTCGGGACATTAAATTGCAGAAGCAAGTTCGGAAGGGTGTTCAACATGATAAGGTGAATAAGTGGATTCAGTACAAGCACAAATTCTACAAATGTTATGAGTTCAACTCATGAAACATTTTTTAATTGCCCTAGGTGTCTGATGCAGGAGCATCTAGGGCAAAGAGCAATCTTGCATCGACAAACCATCTAACTTATTGTAATTTCAACAAGGGCTATTTTGGTTATGTATGCACTATCTACATCAAGTTCCACATTGGTGTTTATGCTTGAAACTTCATTTGGCATTCTATTGTTCTTTGGATAGGGGGTTCGACGAGACAAAGCGGTGTTGATGGGAGTTCTGAAAATGTCTCTTTGACATCCCAACAGACTATAGACTAAGTTGATTGTTGCGTCGAGGTGACCTCGAGGTTTTGGCAAGAGATTCTCCTAAGTCTCTTCGACAAGGCAGGTCTCAACGACGAATTGGTGGTAACAATGTCAATGTGACATACGGGGTTCAGTGTGACATCTTCTCATGTCTCTTTGACATTCCTAAAAATTTTCGATTGAGCTTATCGAGGTGACATGGGGAGGTTAGAGTGAGATCTTCCAGAGTCTTGGTGATATTTCAATGGAGGAAATGAACGATGATGGTCAACACGATGGATGGAAAATTAGGTTACAACATTTGGCAGAGCAATATTCGATGTATTCCACATCATTGTTGTGGAATGCCTATCTATTGGCCAACTTGGTGGAGGTGTTGATTACGATGTAACAACTTGGAGATTTCGAACAATGATTGGATGAAATGGAAACTACGGCATGAGGAGTAGGCTAACTTGGAGAACTTGAGAAAGATATAAATGATGAAGGAATGCAAGTACAAGACATGGTGGAAGTGTGAGGCTAGCATATAGTGTAGATCCAAATGTGAATTAAGATCTGCACTAAGCAGATGCATGTAGTAATCTACCCATAAGATGGCATGTTCTTTGTAATATCTTCCAGTAATAAATAAAATGTTTGTTTTCTTCTTGCATCCAGTTGCTCTTTTTGTGTGTTTGTGGTGAGATTCTATAGGTAAGGGGAGGACCCTTCATCAGTTACCTTCATCTATGCCTAATTGTGATTTTTCATCCACTCTATACAGTTACTTGGAAGGTATCAAAGAACCTAGTCCATCCCTTGACTAACATCTACCTTAGATAACAGGAACCATATTACTAGCTTATTCAAATAATAACACAATTTCTCTTATGTTAGTTTAAATTTGTTCATTGTAAGGTAATTCTTTGATCAAAACTAACTTCATCATTATATATTAAATATTAGCTCAATTGGATAGCTACTTTGCTAATTCTAATAGTGCACAATAATTTACCTTCTGCTTTCTAAGACATATTTAAGAATTGCATGTGCATACGTAATACTTCCAACTAGGTAGCAACCTTGAAATATAAAGCTTGAAATGAAATGCATCTAAGTTATCAAGATCATTCATAAAATAATATCCAATTTCCTTTTCTATAATCATTCATAAAATAATATCAAATTTCCTATGCTATATAATTGTACTCATATTATGGTGTTTAAAGAGAGAGGAAGAAGACAATATTCATTCGGCTTACTAATACATCCAATGATATCCTTAATCATAACAATCATTTACTACTTTAATAATCTCATTTGATCTATCTAACCATCAATTAATGGAATGTAATAAGAAATTAGAATCACAATAATCACACATAAGATGAGGCATTGCATATTGTGGGAAAGATCGAACTCTTCTTGTGTACTAAGGGGTAATTTATCATTTTGTTAACTCTTCAAAGAACATGGATTTGGTGTTTGACAACAAGTTGTGGATGTTGGGAGAGTACTCTCTTAGAAGCCTTAGAATACATCCTTCAACCCCCTTTCTAAACCTCTTAATGTTACACTTATGTGGGTTTTCCTTTTGAATCTTCCACTCCAATTTGAGGAAAGCTCTTGTTATGAATCCATAGGAAAATCTATTAGTTATTTCTCTAAGGTTGACTCTACTAATTCCTGCATGGGTCACTCTACTTTTTCTCATATTTTAGTGGGAATTGATATCTTCAATCCTCTCCATGAGGATGTGATTTTGATGGTGGGGGATACGCATTAGACTCAATCGCTTGACTATGAGGGTCTCCCCTTCAAATTCAAATGGTGTTTTACTATCAACCACCTAGTTATTGATTGTCCACTTTCTCAATTGAAGAGTGTAACAATATGATGGAAAAAATTCCTATGAACATCACTTGACTATCCATGCCTTTGACTCTCTAGTTGATGGTTCCTCTCAAGATGATGATTTTTATCAAGATAATGATTTTCATTTCAATGGTATGACTTTTGTGAGTCCAACCCTACTACTTAATCATCTCTCATTTGAGAATCCCAACCATCTCTTCCCTAATTACTCAACTTGTTATACCATCAAATTCAAATCCTCATCATACTAATGTGTGGCTACTCTATCTCAACATTCTATTATTCCAACCACACTTATAGATGAGGCCCTTCATACAAGAATCCTTGCCCCACTTCTCCTTATTCTGAGGACTTGGATGATAATACTTATTGGATAATTGTATAAATAAATTAGAAAGGTCTTCCCTAGTCTATCTCGTAATCTCATACTAGAATGAAGGTTGTGAGATTGAACGAGATTGGGCTTAACATTATTTAGGTTGGCTCTCATGGAACCCAATTATTTCCTAAATTTTAGTGGTTGTACTTTGCATCGCGGTTGTAGTTATGTCTCACTCTAATTTGAATTGATGTGTTATTTGGATTGTCACATAACTCATGGTAATTGTTCCATTTTCCTATTGGTTTCTATATTCTACAATGGTCTAAGCCCTTCCAAAACCTTTTTATCATTACAACATTGGTGCAATGGTTCTTGTTTGTGATGCCACTGTTTAAATTTGTAATAACATTCAAAAATCCATGCCTAAAATTTTCCCTCATATTGTTTGAGTTCAAAGTATTATAGGTTAATTCATTTCATGTTGACACCATAATTCTTGTTTCTAGATTACAACTTTGCAATGAAAGTTTTTATTCATAAAGTTCATTTTAAAATTTCATATTACTTGTAGTGAAATGTTCCTAAAAGATTTGTACCTCATTTATGTTGTAATTTCTCTCTTACAAGCCTTTATTCATAATTTTGTCACTAAAACTAATAATGTGGGTTATTGGTTGTGATATAATGTGCTTTCTAAACATCTTAACATGAACATTGACCTAAAATTTCTTCTTGTTTTAAGTAATATTATTCTCTCATTATGGTTAAATCTTAACACATTGCCATTTATTCTATTTTAAATTTCATAATATAATTTTGTAAAGGTAATTTTTACTAATAATGTTTGTGCAAAATCGCCTATTGCACATTGCAATATGGTCTTATTACTACTGGCATCACTTTAATGTTGGAGTACGTTGATTTAATAATGGTTTTGGAGTAGTTCACTGACAAGAGATATTTCTCATACATTGTGTTTAAGCTTCTTTTAGTTGGTCATTCATTGATTACTTTTCCCTGTCATGTCCTATAATATTTTGTATTGGTGCATTCACCTCTAATGTTAATTTGAAAATTATAATACTAATTAAAAAATACTCTTAAAATCATTCTCCCAAGTGATGGTAAATATTTTATTGATTTCCCTCACAAGAAACTTGTGCCACTAGTATTTCCATGCTAGTAAACACCCTTCTCTTTCTATTATTTGATGCAGGAGCATCCCAATGGTAGAGCAATCCTCATCACCCAAAAAAATATAATTTTTATTTCAGTTTGATAATTTATTTCATTTTTGGTGTTGGTGCAATTTTATCTGTAGACAACCAAGAAACAAGTAAAAGTGAAGAAATTGAAATTTAATTCTCATACTCATTTATAAATTGATTGTGATTCCTTTGCCAAGGGGAGGACGAAGGAATTTAATTAAATTGCAATTCATTTATTTTGTTTTATTTCTCCACCACATTAGTGCTGAAATTGAAGAGGAATAATAAATTCAAAATAACATTTTAATTGTTCCCCATTTACTTTATAATTTATTATTTTCTTGCTAGGGAGATGAATGGATTTGGGTGTGACATGAAGAATAGGTGAGTATGAGTTAAAAAATAAAATGGGTAATAAAATTAAATATGCAACTGGAAGGTGATGGGATGTAGAAGGAATGAAAAGACAGGGAAAAGAAAATAGTATGCAACCTTGAAGAAAAGAGGAAAAGGCAGAAATAATGTTGGAGTCTACACAATCAAAAACAAGAGAAGAGACAACCAAGGAGGAAGAAAGAAAGAAATTTCCAAAGGAGAGGAGTTTTGAAGGAGAAGTGTGCAAATTAAAATAAGGTAAAAATGAGGCTACACCTCATGAAAAGAAGAAAATAATTTATGCAAGAAAGAAGCCATTAATTTTGACAAAAGAAAGCCACCTTTGTTGCAGATTAATTAGATTTCAAAAAAGGTAAAGATGAGGCTACACCTCATGAAAAGAAAAAAATAATTTATGCAAGAAAGAAGCCATTAATTTTCACAAAAGAAAGCCACCTTTGTTGCAGATTAATTAGATTTCAAAAAAGGTAAAGATGAGGCTACACCTCATGAAAAGAAAAAAATAATTTATGCAAGAAAGAAGCCATTAATTTTGACAAAAGAAAGCCACCTTTGTTGCAGATTAATTAGATTTCAAAATTACAGGGAAGAGGCAAGTGAAGTAGTAAAGGATGATGCAAAGAATTAAAAGAAATTGCAATTGAGAATTGATATTTGTAAATTGTATAGTGCATCTTTTCTGTAGACTGAAAAAATTAATAAATGGAATTTGAAGTTCAATTTTGGAGATATTAAATTTTGAATGTAAATCAAAGTTGTGTGCTTGCAGTAGTTTGTTGGAGTGAGTTGAATTTTTTCAGCAATTTTGAAAAAATTTTGATTTGAATTTAAATGACAAATGAAATTATCAAGTTAAATTGGTATTGGTTGTAGAATTCACTTGTTTGATAAAACTCGTGAATTTCGACTACATCACTATTTACCCCATTAACCAATAAAAACATGTTGAATCTCATTTTTCTTGGTTGCTTGTAATCTTAGCAACCAATAATTTGTTGGAATTTTTTATTTACATTGATAATGTTAAATGTTATCAAAAGTAAACATGTAATAAAAATGTGCCTGAATGAGTACTTAATAAAGTTTAAAGTTGAATAACTTCAATTGCAATCTCATAGTGTTCATAATAACTCTTAATTTTTTATAATCTCTGAGTGCCTTGTAACCTTATAATGAGAGTTCTTGTTTGCAATTTGATGTTGAAATATTGTGAAAAATACCGCTACAATAGTTTCCTCTCATAAAATTATTATGTCCACCATTGTTTGCACCTTCACACCTATAATGTTGTCAATAAAATTACTATTATCAATCGTTGTGTAGTACCCCTCTGTTTATGCTTATGCTTTTTGTGATACTTTTTCATACTGTTAGACCTTTGATATTTTGTTGGATACTTTGATCGCTGGTTTTGAGCGATGATGGATTATTCTGTGACATGATGATACTTTGTGTGATGATTGTTGTTTTCAAACATGATATGATTTAGTGTAGATGTTTACTTTCAGTTGTTTATGGATATGCACATGCTTATGATGGACTAACAACATTTACTGAGTCAGTTTTCTGTGAGTGTATTGGTGTGGAGAATAGAATCGCATCACTCGCTTGCGAGTGCCCTGCGATATCTATGATTTTCTCCACACGGTGTGTTTGTTTAATGCTTTATATATATATACATGTATGCATGTTGTTTGCTCGGTTGCAGGATTTGCAGGTACATGACACCAACTCCACCTGTGTAATCAGGTCTGAGCGTGTCAAGACTCAACGGAAATGTTGAACGGGAGATAGTAGTTAGGTTTATCCTAGCCTAGTTTACAACTCTGGTCATAGTACTTAGTCAGTTTTCAGTTTTGAGTCATAGGTTGTATTGTGTTTCTGTTGGTAAAATCATTTTTAAAAGGTAAATGTTGGTTAATTTTAATGTTTGTTATTGTGCTTTATTTATTGTTATTTAATTAATATTTAAATATGATTGAAATTTATTTATTTAATAATTTAATATATTAGTTAGCTTATTTGGTTAAATAGTTGGTCTTTAAAAGGATTTAACTATTTTAATTAAATAAATTAATTAATTAAATTAAATTATTAAGTGCATAAATTATATTGTATTTAAATAAATTAGAAAATTAGAAATTAAAATAAAATAAAAATGCATGTAAAATAAAATTGTGATTGAAAATTGATTTTTAGTATTTAAATAAAATGCATGCAAATTGATTTGTAAAAGTTTAAATTAAATAAATTGGAAATTGCATGCAAATTTAATTGACAAAACTGCCGAGAAGATATTTTCTCAACAACTTCTCGACATGTGTGTGAGTGCCATTATTGCAAAAGGTTGTTAAAAAAATTCACGGAGGTTATTGAGGATCTGGGATTTTGCACGGGGTTATTCAATTGCCTCGGGAAAATTTTCTGAGGACTGGCAAAACTTCTTTACTGTAAAAAATTTATATTCTTAGGAATTTGTTATCTCTCTGGGGTTGTTATTTCTTTGTGGAATTTATCTTGCCTGGAAGATTTGTTTGGTTGGATATCTTGTGGATCTCGGGATTTTTTTGGAGAAGCTTTTGGGAATTTACTTTCTACAGGGAAGAGGTTACATCCTTCAGGCAGTTATTTATCTAGGTATTTTTCTTGTGATATTGGTTTCTTGATTTATTTGTAAAGAAAATATATTTGTTGGAATTTCAACTTCTTGGTAAATGATTTTTGGAAAAATCTTTCTGTAAATATCTTATTTGTCTGTAAAAATTTCAAGAATTTAGGCAAGTTAAAGAAAGAATTCAAATCAAATTCTTTTAGAAAAATCTCTGTGAAAGTTTTAAAAAGAAGAATTGGGAAAAATTTGGTTTTGAATAAAACTTATTTTGTTAAATTTTGGAAAATCCTATTGAATTAAAAATTTAGAAGAATGGAGAAAATTACCCTGTACAGAAATAATTTTCCCAAAATCTGTAGAAAAATATTTTACTAGAAAATTATCCTCTCTATTTTTAAGATACTTTGATATTTTATTTTATTTTTAAAAATAATATGATTATGATTGAAGAAATTTCATAAAAGAAAATTATTATAAAAAAATTATGTTGAAAATTCGCCGTACGGAAATTAATTCTGCCAGCAAAATTTTCGTCCAAAAAATTTCCGTGTTTATAAAAAACGGATTAAATTTCCGTAGCTGTGTGTAAAATTTTATTTTATTAAAAATTCTTTTAAAAAAAATTTGCAGAGGGTTCGGGGAGGGCCGAAACCCTCCCCTTACCCCGTATGGGAGCTGCAGCCCCCATGGCTGTGAACAGCACCCACCAGGGCTGCTGGGCGCAGCCCTGGTGAGGGCTGCGGCCGCGGCCCTTCCCAGGTCGCGCGTAGCGCGGGGGAATCTCCCCAAAAACACATTTTATATAAATTTCGTTATAATGGAAATAACATAGTATTTATGTAAAACGCGTTTCTTTTATTCGATATGAATTGGGAATTTTATTAAAATGAAATTTGATTATAACAATATTTACATTATATATATATATATATGTGTATATATATATAAATATATTTATATATGTATATATGTTTATGTATTTAAATATTCATATATATATAAATATATATTTGTAAATATTGTGGGAGTAAATAAGATTTAATAGAATATATTTGTATATATTATTATTTTCTATTTTTAAATTGAGAAAATAATAGGATATAATTTATAGTGAAATTGTGAAAATTAGAAGATAGATTAAATGAAGTGATCATTTTCTTGAGTTAATATGTAAACATACTGTTTTCAAATTGATTGATACATGGATTTAGTAAATCCAAATTGTAGATGTATAATTTGATGATTTGATTTCAGTTGTGTGTTTAATTGGGGAAAATGGGAAAGAATGTAATTTTCTGTTTTAAAGTCTTCCAGATTAACTTTTTTGAGTGGGAATTTGGGAATGTTAAGTTGAGTTCTTTTGTGAATCAAGATTGTGTATATGGTTTTGTTTAGAGGTTGACATCTGTATTATGAATATTGAAAGTTGTTCGTTATAATGTGATTGGTCTTTTTATTGATATGGGTTAGATGTACACCTTGTAAACCATAGTCTTGAAAACATAGATTCCCATGTTATGTTTAGGGGAGTGGCTAATTGTAAGGGCCGACACACAAAGTGGTGTCAGGGTAACTTACAATTAGTTAACTAAGTCAGTGATAATTAAATGACATTGTAGATTAGAATAAAAAAAAAACTTTTAACAAGATATGCATGCCTCGCTTATGACTCATAAGCTACTACAGTTATGAGTATAAGTTAAGAAGGCCTGGAATGGCAAATCGTTGTCTCGTTTCCTCAAGAGACATTCGATTCCACAACTGTATGCAATAGGGGCCGGGTTTCGTAAGAGGTTACCAGGGTAACCCAAGGATTGGGGGTCGGGACCTAGGAAGAAACACCAGGGTAACCATTGCATCGTTGTGATGACACTCCACCTAGAATAACAGTTAAACCTTGTGTTTGTGTTTCAAATCAATTGTCAAATCTGGAAGCAATGTAACCAATAGTTTGTATGTACTAGTGTCTAGGGTTAGTAGATTTGGTCTAGGTAGCCTTATTACTATCTCTTAGCACAGGGGGTGGACCTACGGGTACCACATGGTTGGGTGGAATGTGCACCTTACTCCGTTGGGTCCCCAGTTTGTTCGTTGCATTGAGCGTTTCATGGATGGAGAGCTCGCACATGGATTCCTTCTATACCTTCATCATTGTATAATATGAACTTGTAATTAAAACATCCCTCAATTGTATAAGAGGTGATCAATGTAATTGTAAATGTATTTGTTATATGAACTACCTCATTAGATGGATGAGCAATGTAATATCTTATCAATGCAATGTATGGAAAAATGTTTGTACTTTATTACATCTTGAATGGAAAAAATATTATTATGCAATTGTTTACTTTATGTTATGAATTATTATGTGCAATACGAAATACTTAAGTCGCTTATGGAATACTCAAAGTAGTGTAACGTCGTTTAACCTAAGAATGTATGCAATTAATTAACTCAATATTAATGTTTAAAAAAGTAAATTATTACACCTTTATATCACTGTTGCAACATTCTTAGGTTATTTAGACGGGGCATTACACGTTGGATATAGCATCGTACACATTTAGAGGCTCTTTTGCATAAAATATTAATCTCTCATGTATTCTTCTATATTACAATACCATACGTGTATGGTTGTTCATGTTTATCAAATCAACATCAAATCACTTCCAAATTTTCTATAATATAATTATCTTAAGCATATTTCCACAAATGATTTTCACATGAAAATTTTGCTTACTCAACAAAATAATATATTTAAGACATCAATTTTAATGTTAACAAGTTACATTAGCATTAGTTTATGTATAATATTTCAGTGGACACAATGCTTATATGTCTACTTCCAATTGTTATATTTGATATATATGTAACAACTGCCAAAATGTAAACCCACTAAAATTGTAAATTTAACAAAAAAATAATAAGCAAAGTACAATAAGTGTGAATTAAACATTTCCATTATAAGTTACAATAAAAAAAAAATCTATTAACAAAAAAAATCCATTAACAATGTGACAATATCACTAAGCTAAAATAAAATCATAGTACATCAATGAATGATATACCTCAATATAGGCAACATACCAACTATATACCAACTATATACCCACTATGTTAATAGCACTAGAATGTCAAAAGTGCAAAAGTGTAAAATACCATAATATCCTTATAATCTCATGCACATTCAAATGCTCTTATGCATAATATCAACCTCAAATATGTTTTTTATTGTTATACAATACTTTTATGTTCATTCAAGTTTAACTTATCAACATTAACTCACTGCCAATCTTCTACAATAAATATTCTTATGCATCTTTTCACTACTAATATTCACATTAAAACTCAGCTTGTTCACTAAAATATAGTGTTTTAAAGATTGATCCATTCTAGTGTTACTAAATTAGCATTTGTTCATGTGTAGTGTTTTAGTGGACATTGGGCTATCATGTTTACTTCTAATTATTCTAATAGATATAAATATAACAGCTGGACCAATATGCAAACCCAAAAATATTCTTGCTTTTATCAAATAAATTAACATGTTTAACAATATTCAAGTACACTTGAATTAAAGTATTCCCGTTACAAGTCATATACAATAATTAAATCCATAGATCACCAACAATGTAATAACAATATGATTAAGTTATAATAAAATCATAATATATAAATATCAATAGTGCATGGAATTAATAATATACCTCAATTTAGGAAACCTATATCTCCACATGTAATAATGGCATAATATCCAATATACAATGAAACTATTATTGTCAATTGTTGGTTGTAGTATTATGCAAGTTTGAAGTCTTTTTTGCATAATAGTGAACTCAAATATGATATTCCTATGGTAGTTAAAGCTTATTAGATCAACATTAAATCACTTCCCAATTTTTGAAAATAAAACCACCTCAAATATATTCTCACAAATTACATTCACATTAAAATCATGTTTGCTCACTAAAATATAATGTTTTTAACATTGTTATTGTTCAAATCCTAACAAATTGAACTAATATTGGTTAATGCATTTTTTTCAAATACATTGTGCTTATGTTTTTACTTCCAATTGTCTTGTAACAAACCCCAAAATGCAAACCCAAAATTAATTTATTTTAACAAATAAATAAACATGTATGGCAATAACCAAGTAAAACTCTAATAAGATAAGAATTAAAGTATTATATTATAAGTCATTAAAAAAAAAGCATCCATAGATCAATGTAATCTCATTGAGTTACAATAGAATCATAGTATATGTAAAATCAATAATATATCAAATGAATAATATACATCAATTTAAGCAACATGTCAACTATAAAACAACTTACAACACTTCAAAACATTCAACAATGTTAATACAAAATACATTAAAAATATATAAGATGATTAAATAGAGAAATATATCACTACACATCACAAGAAGCCTTAACAAATCTGATTTTCCACTTCACACACCAAATCTTATTCCACCTCCCAACCTTTAACTTGTTCCTGAAACACCATAAACTCAAATATACCTTAATAGCATTTGTGTTAAACAAACAAATCAAATAATTGAATATCAAATAACCTAATCAAGTATAAATTACATATTCAAATTACCACTCAATAGTCATAAACACTTGTAGCAATTATTTAAAGAAACAATGTCTATCTCATGAACATGAAATTCAATCAACAATCTCATATGATGTTAGATGGTAATATGTACAATATGATTTAATAAACACCATAAACTCAAATATACCTTAATATCATTTGTGTTAAATAAACAAATCTAAATAATTGAATATCAAATAATCTAATCAAGTATAAATTACATATTCAAAATACCACTTAATAGTCATAAACACAAGAAATTATTTAAAACAACAATGACATGAAATTCGATCAACAATCTCGTATAATGTTAGATGGTAATATGTACACTGTGATTTACTGTATAATATTATCTATCATAATAAAATGAAATCATGTCCACAATATTTATCGTACATCACTCAATATTTACACACATAAGAAAATGATTAAACACGATGATATCTCAAATGGACATAAAATCAAATCAACATAGTCTCACATAATGATAAATGGTAATTTGTATGCAATCATTAATTCATCAAACAATGCCTATCATATTAACATAAAATCATATAAAAACTTATTATCATACACATGTCAAATTCAATTGAAAATCCAATTTCCCTAAAGTCAATTGAAAATCAAAGGAAAATCAAAGTTCATCAAACTCAATTGAAATTTAATTAAAATTAAAATTTGTCAAACTCAATTGAAAATAAAAAGTTCACCAAATTAAATTTAAAATAATTAATAAAAATCAAAGTTCATCAAACTCAATTAAAAATCAAAGTTCACCAAAATTATTTGAAAATTAATTAAATATGAAAGTTTACAAAACTTCATGAAACACAATTTGGAATCAAAGTTTGTTATAATTAATAGAACACCAAAGCTCACTAAACTCAATTGAAAATTGAAGCTCGTTTAACTCTATTGAAACTAAAAGTTTATCAAACTCAATTGAAAATCAAAAGTTCACCAAACTCGTTTAAAAATCACAGTTCACCAAACTCGTTTAAAAATCACAGTTCACCAAACTCAATTAAAAATCAATGCGAAATCAAAGCTCAGCAAACTCAATAGAAAAACAAAGTCTTCCAAACTCAATTAAAAATCATTTTTTTCCAAACTCAATTGAAAATCAAAGTTCACAAAACTAAATTGAAACTCACTTAAAAATCAAAGTTTGTCAAAACTCAATTGGAAATAATTAAAACTCAATGAACATTCTCAAAACTCAATTAAAACACAATTGAAAATGAATGTTTGCATATGTTCACTGAAATTCAATGGAAAATCAAGGCTCACTAAACTCAATTCAAAATCTAAGTTCACCAAACTCAATTAAAAATCAACAAAAAATCAAAGTTTAGTAAACTCACTTAAAAATCTATGAAAAATTATAGTTCGCCAAACTCAACTAAAACTTGTTGGAAAATCAAAGTTTACAAAACTCAATTGAAAAATAAAATTGGCCACACTCAATTGAAAATTAAATTTTGTCAAATTCGATTGAACTCAATTGAAAATCAAAGTTCACCAAACTCAATTGAAACTAAATTAAATCTCAATTGGAACTCAACATTCATTAAACTCAATGTTTACCAATTGAAATGCAAACTTTACCAAACTCACTTGAAATTCAAATAAAACTCAAGGCTCGCCAAACTCAATTGAAACTCTATAGAAAATAAAAGTTCACTAAACTCAATTGAAACTCAATTTAAAATCATAGTTCGCTAAAATCAAGTGAAAATCAATCGAAAATAAAAGTTACAAATCTCAATTGAAAATAAAATTTCCCTAAAGTCAATTTAAATTCAAAGGAAAATCAAAGTGCATCAAACTCTGGCATGTGATAGTAATTGTTGATATGATGATATGTTAATAGGATAGATATAGTTTGATAGAATAATGATTATGTACAAATTACTCAATTAAAAATTGAAGTTTAATATCAAACTTAATTGCAACTCAATTGAAAATCACAGTTTGCAAACTTAATTGAAACTCAATAAAAAATCAAAGCTCGCCAAAGTCAATTAAAAATCAAAGTTTATTAAAATCACTTGAAAAAAGTTCGCCTAAATTAAAAATCAATGGAGAATCAAAGTTTGTCAAACTTAATTAAAAATAGAAATTAACCAAATTCAATTGAAGATCAAAGGAGAATCAAAATACACCAAACTCTATTGAAACTTAATTAAAAATTAAAGTTCACCGAACTCATTTGAAAATCAAAATTAGTTTAAAAAAAAATTTGAAGTTAGTCAAACTCAATTAAAAATCAAAGTTAGCCCTCAATTGAAAATCAAAGTTCACCAAACTCAATTGAAAGTTAAATTTCACCAAGCTCAATTAAAAATCAATGGAGAATCAAAATTTTCTAAACTCAATCTATAATAAATGGAAAATTAAAGTGTGCCAATCTCAATTGAAATTCAAAGTTTGTCAAACTCAATTGAAAAATAATGGAAAAGCAAAATTTGTCAAACTCAATTGAAAATGAAAATTTAGCAAACCCAATTGCAAATCAATTAAAAATGAAAGTTCGCCAAACTCAATTAAAACTCAATGGAAAATCAAAATTCATCAAACTCAATTGAAAATCAATGTTAACCAAACTCTATATAAACTCACTTTATAAACAATTTTTTCCAAACTCAATTCAAGATCAAAGTTTGACAAACTCTATTGAAAATCAAGTTTGACAAACTCTATTGAAAATCAAGTTTGTCAAACTCAATTGAAAATCAAAGTTTACTTAACTCAATGGAAAATCAAAGTTTGCAAAACTAAGTTGAAAATTAAAATTTTCCAAACTCTATTAAAAATCAATGAAAATTTGAGGATTGCCAAATTCAAATGAAAATGTCAAACACAATTCAAACTCAATTGAAAATCAAAGTTCACCAAACTCAATTAAAAATTAAAGTTTGTCAAACACAATTGAAAGTCAAAGCTCGTCAAACTCAAAACACAATTGAAAATCAAAGTTCCCCAAACTCAATTAAAACACAATTGAAAATCGAAGTTCCCCAAACTCAAATAAAATCAAAGGAAAATAAAAGTTTGTTAAACTAAATTAAAAATCAAAAATTTCCAAAACACAATTGAAAATCAAAGTTCCCCAAACTCAATTAAAACACAATTGAAAATTGAAGTTCCCCAAACTCAAATAAAATCAAAGGAAAATAAAAGTTTGTTAAACTAAATTAAAAATAAAAAATTTCCAAACTCGATTTAAACTCCACTAAAAATCAAAGTTTTCCAAATTCTATTAAAACTCAATTAATAATTGAATTTTGTTAAACTCAATTGAAAATCAACATTTTCCAAACTCAACTGTAAATAAACATTCGCCAAACTCAATTGGAACTCAATTAAAAGTCAAAGTCTACAAAACTCATTTCAAAATCAATGAAAAATCAATGTACACCAAACTCAAATCAAAGTTCACCAAACTTAATTGAAAATTACAAAAAAAAATCAAAATTTGACAAAATCAATTGAAACTAACTTGAAAATAAAACTTTGTCAAACTCAATTCAAATTTTGTCTAGAATCATAGTTCAACCAACTCATTAGAAAATCAATGAAAAATCAAAGTTCAACAAATTCAATTGAGCCTCAATTAAAAATCAAAGTGTGTTGAACTCAATTGAAAATCAAAGTTTTCCAAACACAAATTTAAAATCAATTAAAAAATAAAGTTTGTCAAACTCAATTGCTCAATTGAAAATCAAATTTTGCCAAACTCAACTGAAAATTAATGGAAAATAAAGCTTGTGAAATTCAATTGAAAATAAAAGTTTAATAAACTCAATTAATAATCAATGGAAAATCAAAGTTTTCCAAACTCAAGTAAAACTTACTTCAACATCAAAGTACACCAAACTCTATTGAAACTCACTTAAAAATCAAATTCTGTCAAATTCAATTAAAAATCAAATTTACCAAACTCGATTGAAAATCAAAATTCATCAAACTCAATTGAAAATCAATAAAAACTAAAGATTGTGAAATTAAATTGAAAAAATAAAGTTTTCCAAACTCAATTGAAAATCAAAGTTTGCTAAATTCAATTAAAACACAATTTAAAATCAAAGCTCCCCAAACTCAATTAAAATCAATGGAAAATCAAAGTTCAACAAACTCAATTGAAAATCAAAGTTTTTCAATCTTAATTGAAAATCAACATTGACCAAACTCAATTGAAAATCAAAGTTCACCAAACTCAATGGAAAATCAACATTCACTAAACTTAATTAAAAATCAAAGTTTGTCAAATTCAATTGAAAGTTAATTGAAAATTAAAGTTCACCAAACTCAATTCAAAATCAAAATTCACCAAACTAAAATAAAAATCAATGAAAATTCAATGATAAATAAAATTTTGCCAAATTCAATTGAAACTCAACTAAAAATCAATGTTCCCCAAACTCAATTGAAAATCAAAGTTCGTCAAACTCAATTGAAATTGAATTGAAAATCAATGTTTCTCAAACTCAATTGAAAATCAAAGTTTGGCAAACTCAATTTGAAAATCAAAGTTTGATAAACTCAATTGAAAATTAAAGTTCACCAAACTCAATTGAAAATCAAAAAAATTCAAACTCAATTGAAAAAAAAAAAAATCAAATTCAATTAAAAATAAATGGAAACTCAGTTCATGAAACTCAATTAAAACTCAATGTTCCCCAAACTCTATTGAAACTAACTGAAAATTAAAGTTCATCAAAATCAATTCAAGCTGAATTGAAAATCAACATTTGTCAAAATTATAAATCAAACTTTGTCAAGGGTAAAAGTACAAAGCTATGTCACTAAAAGTACAAAGTTGTGTCACACTTTTGGCCAACTTATCAGCACAACTGAATTTAAGTATTTCTAACTAAAAATCAATTTTTCTCAAACATATGATGTAGTAAGATTCATTCTAGATAAGTTATATATGTCCAGAACTTTTCCAACTAAAATTGTTAGATAAATGCATATGTAGCACCATTTTGAAGCCAATTTTCCTTTATAAAGTATGACACAACTTTTTGCTTTTACCCCAAACTCAATTGAAAATAAATGGAGAATCAAAGTTCAACAAACTCTATTAAATACCAATTAAAACAAAATTTCTCAAACTCAATTTAAACTAAATTGAAAATCAATGGAGAATCAAAGTTCATCAAACTCTATTGAATCTCAACTAAAAATCAAAGATTGTCAAACTCAATTGAAACTCATTTGAAAATCAATGCTTGCAAAACTCTATTGAAACTCAATTGAAATTTAATTTTTATCATACTTAATTAAAAATCAATCTAAAATCAAAGTTCAAAAACCCCAATTGAAAATCAAAGTTCACCAAACTCAATTGAAAACCAAAGTTTGTCAAACTCAACTGAATATAAAACTTCACCAAACTCAATTGAAACTCAAAAGTCTATTAAACTTAACTAAAATTCGATTTAAAATAAAAATTCACAAATCTCAATTAAAAGTCAAAGTTAGCTAAAATCAATTGAATATCAATGAAAAATCAAAGTTCACACAATTCTCTGTTTAAAATCAAACCTTTACAAGCTCAATTAAAAATCAAATTTCACCAAACAATTGAGAATCAAAGTTCGTTAACCTCAATTCAAACTCAATTAAAAATAAAAATTCAAAAAACTCAATTGAAAATCAATTGAAAATCGAAGTTCACAAAACTCAAATGAAAATCAGTGTTTGCCAAACTTATTTGAAAATCAAAGTATGCCAAACTCAATTAAAAATCAATGGAAAATTAAAGTTTTCCAAACTCACTTAAATATAAAAGTTCACCAAACTAAATTGAAACTCAACTGAAAATTAATCTTCGTCAAACTCAATTGAAAATTAATCTTCATCAAACTGAATTGAAAATCAATGGAAAATCAAACTTCATGAAACTCGATTTAAAATAAAAGTTTGCTAAACTTGATTGAAAATCAATAACAAGTCAACATAAGCCAAATTCAATTAAAAATCAAAGTTCGTCAAAAACTCAATTGAAATTTAATCGAAAATCAAAGTTCAACAAACTCAATTGAAACATAATATAAAATCAAAGTTTGCCAAACTCAATTGAAAATCAATGAAAAATCAAAGTTTTTCCCAATTGAATTGAAAATCAACAAAAAATCAAAGTTTGTGAAACTCAATTGAAAAACATAGTTTTCAAAACTATATTAAAAATCAATGAAAATTCAAAATTTTAAAAATTCAATTGAAATTCAATTAAAAATAGAAGTTGTAAAAACTCGATTGAAACTTAATTGAAAATCAAAGTTTGCAAACTCAATTGAAAGTCAACTGGAAATCAATGTTTTCCAAACTCAATTGAAAATCAAAATTTGTCAAACTCTATTGAAAATCAAAGTTTGTCAATTTCAATTGAAAATCAAAAGAAAATCAAAGTTCATCAAACTCAATTGAACTTAATTAAAAAACAAAGTTTTCCCAACTCAATTGAAAATAAAAGTTCACTGAAATAAATTTAAAATCAATAGAAAATAAAAGTTTGTCAAACTCAATTGAAACTCAATAGAAATTAAAGGTTTTTGAAACTTTGTTGGAATAAAAGTTCACCAAACTCAATTCAAAAGAAAATTTCGATTTGATACTCAATTTGAAATCAAAGTTTGCCAAACTCAATTAAAAATCGATGGGAAATCAAAAGCTCACCAAACTCAAATAAAAAATTAATTTCATCAATTTCAAAATTAGAGATTGTCAAACTCACTTGAAAATCAATCGAAACTCAACGCTCATCAAACTTGATTGAATATCAATTGAGTCTCAAAATTCACCAAACTCAATTGAAACTCAATGGAAAATCAAAGTTTTCCAAACTCATTTGAAAATCAAAGTTCATCAAACTCAATTAAAAATAATTGGCCACCAAACTCAAATTTAAAAATCAATGAAAAACTAAAGTTTTCCTAACCTAATTATTGAAAAACATTTTTTTTTTAAATTCAATTGATAATCAAAGTTCGACGAACTCAATTAAAAATTACAGTTCCACAAACTCAATTGAAAATCAAAGTTGGCCAAACTCAATTAAAAATCAAATTTTGTCAAACTCAATTGAAAATCAAAATTCACAAATTTGAATCAAAACTCACTTAAAATAAAAGTTTATCAAATTCAATTGAAATCAAAATTCAAAAACTAAATTGAAACTCACTTGAAAATCAAATTTTGTAGAACTTAATTTGAAATCATTTAAAACTCAATGTTCTCCAAACTCAATTGGAAATGAAATTTTGCAAAAGTTAATTAAATGTCAATAAAAAATCAAGGTTCACCAAACTCAATTAAAAATCAATGCAAAATCAAAGTTCACCAAACTCAATTAAAACTCCAAAAAAAATAGAGTTTAGCAAACTCAAATTAAACTCAATTGAAAATTAAAATATCCACTTCACACAACAAACTTAAACAAACAAATCTAAATAATTGATTATCAGATAATCTAGCCAAGTATAAATTACATATTCAAAACACACCACTCAATAGACATAAACACAAGCAATTATTGAAAGCAACAATGTATATCGTATGAACATGAAATAAATATCAACATAGTTTCATAAACAATGTATATCACATGAACATGAAATAAAGATCAACATAGTCTCATAGACTGTTAGATGGTAATTTACACAATGATTTGTACTCGCTTGAAAATCAAAGTTTGCAAAACTAAATTGAAACTCACTTGAAAATCAAAGTTTGCCAAACTCAATTGGAAATCAATTAAAATTCAATCTTCTCCAAACTCAATTGAAACTCAATTCAAATGAATTTTTGCATATGACAATTGAAAACCAATGGAAAATCAAGGTTCACCAAACTCAATTGAAAATCTAAGTTCACCAAATTTAATTAAAAATCAATGAAAAATCAAGTTCCTTCAAACTTAACTAAAACTCTATTCAAAATTAGCACTCACCAAACTTAAATGAAACTCAATGGAAAATCAAATTTTACAAAACTCAATTGAAAATCAAAGTTCATCAAACTCAATTGGAAATTAAAGTTTGTCAAATTCAATTGAAAATCAAAATTCACCAAACTCAACTAAAACTCAATTTTCACTAAACTCAATTGAAACTCAATGTCCGCCAAACTCAATTGAAACTCAAATAAAAATCAAATCTCACCAAACTCAATTAAAAATCAATAGAAAATCAAATTTTACTGAACTCAATTGAAACTCGTGAGTCTAAAATCACATATTGCTAAACTCAAGAGAAAATCAATGACAAATCAAAGTTTGCAAATCTTAGTTGAAACTCATTTAAAAATAGAATTTTATTGAATTCAATTGAAGTTCAAAGTTTGCAAACTCGATTGAAATTCGATCGAAAATCAAAGTTCGGCAAAGTCCATTGAAAATAAAAATTTGCCAAACTCAATTGAAAATCAATGGACAATAAAGGTTTACCAAGCTTAATTAAAAATTGATGTTTGTCAAATTCAATTGAAAATCGATGGAGAATCAAAGTTTGTCAAACTCTATTGAAACTCAATTAAAAACTAAAATTCACCAAACTCATTTGAAAATCAAAGTTTTCCAAACTCAATTGAAAATCGAAGTTGACCAAACTCAATTGAAAATCAAAGTTAGCCAAACTCAAATTTCACTAAACTCAATTGATAATCAATGGAAAATCAAAGTTTTCCTTCAAAATCTACTAAGAATCAATAGAAAAAAGTTTGTAATTATTCTCCCTCCTAATTTTCTAGATGAATTTGATATTGATTCCTTATAATGTTGATGTTGATTATTTTGCTCTCAATTGAGTTTAAAACTTTCCAATAGTGACTTCTTGTTCAAATGTTAATTTTGAATATGTTATTTCTCATAAAACATTCCCATGGGAATTATCCCTAATAAAATTATTCTTATAACCCTTGTATATGACTAAACACTCATATTTCTCTTTGAAACAATTATTATAAATTGTTTGATGTAGTGTAATATATTTTACAAGTTTTCCTCAAGTTGTTGCCACCTATTTTGTCATCTTTAAATTAGTTTTCAATATGGTTTGGTATAGAACATACCCCAATAAGAGAAACTATTATTATAAATTGTTTGATGTAGTGTAATATATTTTACAAGTTTTCCTCAAGTTGTTGCCACCTATTTTGTCATCTTTAAATTACTTTTCAATATGGTTTGGTATAGAACATACCCCAATGAATACCTCCTAGGCTACAAATCATTCTTCCTCATAATTCTTACATGGAATTCCATATTTAAAAGGCTTCTTAGAAATTACCTTGCAATGGGGGTTCTAGCTTGAATGTTGATTTTGAATATCTTATTACTTGTTTTGGTAAAATGCTTCTACCAAAGTTCTTGATCAAAAAGTTGGTTTTGTAATTTCAACATAAGGACCTCAAAATATGTAATCGCTTAAACTATGCTAATAATAGTTTCAGTGGCATTTCATCCCTAACGGTGGACCTACTTGTTTGTTGGCATATGTCACATTGTTTTACATGTTGTTTAGCATCTTTGTGTAAAGTAGGCCACCATTGTCCTACTAATTATATTTTCTTTGCAGTTGCCTCCCCAGAATCATGTACTCCTAATATCTCCCCATGTGCATCTCTCAGTATGCCTTCTCTTTCATGCTTATATACGAGTCTTCTCACAATGTGATCTTTGCCTAAAATATGTAATTCCCCTTCTATTAATGTGTATGGTGAAGCCTTATGCAATAGAATTTGGTTTACTTGCGGTGTCATATCTGGTGGGTATTCTCCTATAGATAGTAGAGTAGTTATGTCATGTAACTCTCGACTACTACATTGATTCTAGATAAGGTTGTGTATCTAATTGTCAGGTTCTTCCCCTGTTTCTATCCTAAATAAATAATATGGTCCTTGGTTAGCTTTTCCAAGTTTGACCAATATTTTCAAAATCAAACTCCTAAAACATGAGTAGCCATCTACATAGGTTCTAATTGTCACGTTCTTCCCCTGTTTCTATCCTAGATAAATAATATGGTCCTTCAAAATCAAACTCCTAAAACATGAGTAGCCATCTACATAGGTTCTAATTGTCAGGTTCTTCCCCTGTTTCTATCCTAGATAAATAATACGGTCCTTGGTTAGCTTTTCCAAGTTTGACCAATATTTTCAAAACAAACTCCTAAAACATGAGTAGCCATCTACATCTTCCCCTGTTTCTATCCTAGATAAATAATATGGTCCTTGGTTAGCTTTTCCAAGTTTGACCAATATTTTCAAAATCAAACTCCTAAAACATGAGTAGCCATCTACATATTCTACCTTGAATGATTGATCTATTTAGTAAGTACTTTAATGGTTCATAATCACTAAAGAAAGTAAATGATGTTGATAATAAATAGTACCTAAACTTATGCAAAGAATACACCATTGCTAGAACTTCTCTTTTTGTACTTGTGTAGTTTTTCTCTCCTTTAAATAACTTCCTGCTGGCAGAAGCTATAGGGTGATATTTATTCCCTTTTGGTTGTGCTAATATTGCCCCTATAGCAATTTCAGATGCATCCACATGAACATGAAAGGGTACTATCCAATCTGAAAAAATCAAGATTGATGCTCTTACAATTTTTTGTTTCAAAGTGTCAAAATAGGTTTGGCATTGGTCAGTCCATTTAATTGTTTTTCCAAGATTTCTTTTTCAAAATTTCTAGTGGTGTCATGATTGTTGCATAGCCTCTTATGAACTTGCGTTGATAACCTACATATCCAAAGAATTTTTTTACTTATGGTTATGTCTTAGGAGATGGTAATGTCATTAATATTACCTTCAATTAGTCTACCATTAGTCCTTTACAAATAATATGTCCTAGTAAGGTACCAAAAGGTGCCACAAACATAATTATTTTTCAAATTTAGAGAGACCTGAAGGTTTTTGCATCAATTCAACATCATTACGAGTGTTTAGACGTGGTCTTTCACCATTCCATATATTGTCCAATCATCCAAATATACTTCCAAAAATTCATGAATGAAATCAGTAAAGGCATTCACCATTATTCTGTTAGAAACTGCTAGAGCTTTTTGAAGACCAAATGGCATTATTGTGTAAATGAACGAGCCCCATTCAATTGCAAAGGCAGTCTTTGGTTGGTCTTCCAACCTAATTTTTACTTGATGATATCCAAAAAATTCATCTGTAAATGAATATATTTTCCCTTTCTGCTACTGATTCCAAAATTTCTTCTATAAAGGAGTGGGAAAACAATCTTGTTGAATGCTTTATCCAGCTCCCTAAAGTCAGAATAGATTCTTACTTCTCCTATCTTCTTTTTTTGTATGACCATTGGACTCATCGATTTAGCATCCTCTACTAGTTTAATTATCCCTATTGCTA
The DNA here is from genome assembly GCA_007258455.2 of Sequoia sempervirens. NCBI lineage: Eukaryota > Viridiplantae > Streptophyta > Pinopsida > Cupressales > Cupressaceae > Sequoia > Sequoia sempervirens. The sequence goes on from VDFB02047144.1 coordinate 36,304,885, forward strand.
TCATCTTGTCCAGTTTTGTTTTGACCTTTAACTTCATAGTACAATTGAGTCTATAAGGTCTCTTTCTTTGAGGTTTAGCGCATCCTCTACTAGTTTAATTATCCCTATTGCTATCATCTTGTCCAGTTTTGTTTTGACCTTTAACTTCATAGTACAATTGAGTCTATAAGGTCTGTTTCTTTGAGGTTTAGCGCCTTCTTTTAGTTGGATTTTTTTACCTCGGCTTCTTTTATGCCTTTTAGATCAATGAATGTTCACGGAAAAAATCTTCAAATTTTGATGAGTTCTACTACTCTTTCATCCCAGTAATCTCCTATTTTAGCTAATTTTGGATCACCTAATGTACCTATCTTTTCTTCCTAGAGTTTCAGGGGTTGATTGTAGCACTTCTCTTTTGGCTTTTGTTGCTATTTTTGTCTCCCTTTCCCCTTGATGTACTTCTATCTCCAAGTTAGGTTGGTTGCCATTCTCTTCCTGTTTTGTTTTATAGCATCTCCTTCCAATGCATTTAGTTTCTTTGTCCATCCACTCTATTAGTTTACATATCCCTTATGCTTTAGGTGGTGGAGGTGTTTGTTGATGTGTTTATGTTTCATCTTCCCCAATAGGTTTAAATATTATTTGTTTCATCCTGAGGAGTGTGATATGAATGTTATTCAGGATATAGAAGGAAAATGTGTGGATGAAGTCGTCTTAAATCTCATTCCAAACCTTTCTTTCAATTCTCTGTTTTTGGTTTATGTACCATGTTGTGTCATCGATGTTAAAGTCCAATAGAACAATTGTAAGTATAGTCTTGTGTCACTCATTTCAACCCTTTCATACCATTATGCATATGTCTAAATGTTCTTGCAGTGAAATTTCGTTATTATATTTGGGGATTATGGTGTATTCTCCTTCTTTTGACAAATATCTTGTTCTTATCAATATTTTGAATACCGACCATTGTGGAATGTTGTTTTTATGTGTGCACCACCAACTTGTGGAATTACATACTAGTGTATGTTGTAAGGCTTCCATTCTTAGGTTTTCTCTTTCAAAATTCCTTTCTATTTATGTTAAGCATTTAGGTCCCCTACCGCTAAGTATCTAGGTAGTTTTATATGTGAGATACCTCGTGATATCTGGTTGACCTAACATGATTTTTTAGATTTATATTTGTGGTGATCCTCTAGTGTAACACATCTATTTTGTATTGTGTTTCCATTCAATGCGGTATGATGTGGTAAAGTTTCCTCTCTTATTTCACCATGCATATTTTCCAGTTCTATGACTTTTCGAGTTTTAAATTTTGGTTCTTCTTGTAACCATGCATTAAGTACTTCATCATTATCTATGCAATACTTGTCACTTTCAATTTCTATTTCCATAGTTGTCACGAGATTGGTATTGGTACTAGTACAAGAGACTAGTACTAGTACGAGTACGACTTTTAAAAAAAAATAGGAGATGGGGGTACTTGGAGATACCATTTTTTTTAATATAAATAAAAAAAATAAAAAATAAAAAATTAATAATTTATAGAAAATTTGAAAATAAAATTAGGTAATCAGGAAACTTGAAAATACATTGGAACCTTCAAAACAATGAATTAATCTAATTTTTAGACTTGACTAAATACATTATGTTTTATACCTTTTAAAGTTTCAAATGTTTTAAACTTTTAAAGTTTTTGCATTTTTGTGAGATGTCTGCTTTCTCTATAGACATTAAAGCAGTGGGAATTTGAAAATTAAGTCTCTAGCCTCAGAGATGTCTCCTTAGATATACCTGCCTGACGCCTCCAAGATCTATACTCTAGCCTCCAGACGCTGCCCTAAAGATTCCATACCCGGCCCAGACGCCTCCCAATGAACATGCTGCCTCCAAATTAGAATCTAGGGGTTTCTGAAAATTTGTAATTGAGATGAATGAGACTTTGAATCCTCACACTTTGCTCTTGATTAACTCTATATAGCTTCTCAAAAAATTTCCAATGGTATGTGTGAAGAATTTAGTGCTACCTACAAACAAGATTTCTCTGTTTTAGAATCTTCATACCCCTGTTAGCATTGGCAAACTAACCAACTCCAGAATAACAAGTCAAATGGTTCTTTCATTTGGCACATAAATGTGCCTATACTATTTTAGGCAATTCATTGTGTTAACTTAAACCTTCCATAAAAAATTCCATTGTCTAATAGTTGAACCTAAGTAAACCCTCTAGAATATAGTCTTTCAGAATATAGGTCTACTTAGTTGTTCCCAAACCACTAACTTGTATTAGCATTTGCTTCAGAACGTTCCTTACTTGTTTAAGTCTTTTATGGTTGATGTGGGCTATAATCATCAATGGCCTAGTTTTCCAAGTTCTCTCTTTTTGGCTCATCTTCCTTATATGTGGTTTCTAGTTGTGATGTTTGTTCCAATATTTGCAAAATTGTTTTAGTTTTTCTATTAGATTGTTTTTTGGTGTGAGTTGAATAAGTTGTTTTAGTGCTACCACCTCTTCGTCCAAAAAGTTTTTTTGTTGTTTTTTTTGTTGTTCTCTCATGATTATTTTTTTCAACTATTTTATAATGTTGGTCTTTGTTTGGGAAGTCGTCTTCTTGTTCTTCCTCCTCATTATCAATGTTATATGATCTTGCGATATAAGTGCCTTGCCTTGTTATCTCTGCAGATTTATCTTTTTTGTATTTTAATGGATTCTTCTTCTCTAATTTTAGTTTATTTCCTTGGTATTCCTCATTTGATGTGTTAGTAGTCGAAGTTTTTGAGTAGTATTTCCTTCTTTTTGACACCTTCTAGTAGCTTGTGTCTCCTTGTATTCCTTCTCATTAACTTTGTTCTTTGTATGGTGAACCTTTGGTAACCTAATTTTGGATTGTTTCTAAAATATTGTTTATCCTGAACTCACAATCAAACAGTATCATGTTGACAAAATGTAATATTTTTTATTATCTAACTACTAGTCTCATTAGTAGCAACTTGTTACAATTTATTTATAATGAAATGAATGGCTTTTCCCTTCTAGTAATGACCTCTTCCTCATAACTGTATAATGGAATTTCATCATCACATTGCACTTGTTAAGTTAGATCCTTTGGTTGGTGGTAGCTCAGGTGTATTTACACTTTGATATCCTCAAAATAGGGACTTGTATCCATAGATCTTGAAATTAAAGATTCATCACATTATACTTGTTGTAAGATCTCGAACAGTTGGTAGAGTTCTTTATGTATTTACACTTTGAGGATCTCAACTAGGGATCTTAGAATTCATGATCTTGAATTTACAAGAGTTTTGGCATGTCTCAACCTATTCTTTTGCTGATACTTAAAGCTCATGTCCCATCCTCCCATTCCATGACCAACCTTCATCTTCCTGTTCTCAAATAAATACCACCTTTTGACACTATCAAGAATAAGACATATAAAGTCTACTGGCATCATATCAATATGTCAGTCTATCCTGGAATAATTTCACAACATTCTAAATTGAAAACTAAAGTGTGTCCTTGATCAAACATTTGACTCACACTTAATAGGTTATGTTTCAAACCTTCTACATATAAAACATTCTCAACTTTGGTTTTACCATCATCCAAAACAAGAGTGCCTTTACTTGAAATTTTTGCATAATGCATTATCACCAAATCATACCATACCACCCATTAGTCTTTTTGAGGGTGAGAAACTTGCTCTTGTCTCCAATCATATACCTAGAACAGCCACTGTCTATATACCATTTGTCACTCTCATTTTGTGCATGAAAGGTTGTTTGCACAATCATAGACTCCACTGAAACTTCTTTCTCTTTCTTCCTCCAAACCTTAGCAACCTATTTTGCTTTGTCCTCTTTTTCAACCTTCTTGTCCTCAGCTAGAGAAATCTACCATACCACTCCTGTAAACTTTGCAATGTGACTCAAAGTTGGTTGCAGGGTTATGGGTGACATAACATTGTAATTCTCGAAGGAGCAAAAGAATTTCTGCTCATGAGTTTTGAAATTGGCTTTCTGTAACACTCTAGAAGTTAAGGACCTGAGTTGTCCAAACGATTGCAAGAGAAAACAACAACCATAAAAGTAGCAATGGTTAAACTTGGGCATAAGGTTACCTCAGAGATATAAATTCTGAGTACCTTATTTCTGTATTCTTTGTATAGTGAACTTTGAAGAGTCAATAAGCTATTCTTTGTTGTTCTTTCTTTGTAGGCTTGTATGTCCTCTCTACATTCTTCAAAACCTAGAAACTCCCACCTTTAATCAGCTGAAGCTGTGGAGCTAATGATCTTGTCCAAAGCATACTCTTTTTGATTTTTTTTTTTTCTCATGATTCAGCTGTGTCAAAGATTTGTCCAATCTTCTGAGTGAAACTATTTCAGCCTCTAGTTTTTCACAATTTTCATCTCTTTTTATTAAGTTGATTTTTTATTTCTTCTTCTATTTTCTTTGCCTCTTCAACTTGAACCTTCAAATCAACAATCAATTTTTCTGCTTCTCCAAGAGCTTGAGATGTCTTGGTTTTTGTCTCATTCTCTTCTTGTAGCAACAACTTCAAGTTCTGATTTTCTATCTAAGTCTCTTGATTTCACTTAGAGCACTTATTAGTTCCTCTTCAAGATCCACTTCTCCTTCTTCTTCATCAATCTGATATTCATGTTGTTCGTTTTCAGTGAGGACTTCTTCTTTGGCCATGAATAAGATTTCTTCATCTAAAGCTCATTCTCGTCTTGTAGCAGCAACTTCAAGTTCTGATTTTCTTTCTAAGTCTCTTGATTTCACTTAGAGCACTTATTAGTTCCTCTTCAAGATCCACTTCTCCTTCTTCTTCATCAATCTAATATTCATGTTGTTCCTTTTCAGTGAGGACTTCTTCTTTGGCCATGAATAAGATTTCTTCATCTAAAGACTCTTCATCACTATCATCAGATGAACAACTTTCATCCTTTGAATAGAGACTCTTTTTGAATTTCTGAAACTTCTTTTTTCCTTTATACTTCTTCTTGTTGAACTTTGGCTTCCTTTCATTGTTGTTGTCCTCACTCTTTGCATATGGACATTCGGCTGCAAAATGTCCTACCTTACCACAATTGAAGCATTTGAAAGGCAACTTTCCTTTGTATTTACCTAAACCCTTCTTCAACTTCCTCATGAAATGTGCTTCTTCAAAATCAAAAGCTTCATTAGAACTTTCACTAGATACAAACTCCTTGTTTTTTCCTTTCTTCAAAACTTTGAAGGTTGCCTCCCTTTTGGATGAAGAATCAGAGATTGTCCTCATCTCATAGGCTGTTAGAATGCCATGAAGCTCATCAATCGTCAACTTATTAAGGTCCTTCATCTCTTAATCGCAGAAACCTTTGCATCAAAACGCAAAGAGATCTTAAAATTTTGTGAACCACTATGGACTCCTCAATCTTTTCTCCTATACCCTTGATAGTGTAAAACAACTTCATCTACATGCAGAAAATAAGCTGCAACATTTTCCTCTTCCTACATCCTGAGACTCTCAAAATGCCTTCTATGTGTTTGAAGCTTTTCCTTCTTGACTTTAACATCTCCTTCATATGTTTTCTGAAGTTTATTCCAAACCTCTTGAACTGTATAACCAATTCATAACCTTCACAAATTTTATTCCAGCCAAACCACATAAGATAGTGTTCATAGCTTTTGCATTATTTCCAAAAGCTTTCTTTCCATCTGCATTCAATGAAGGAGTTGATGGAATTGTATAACAAATCACTACACTTCTCCAAACATCAAAACCAAGAGACATCAGATAAGTACACGTTCGGACACTACATAATGCATAGTTAGAGCCATCGAATAAGGGAGCTATGTTCATAGCAAGACCTGCATAACAACCCATGTGTGCAATCAAGATCTACCTCCAAGTGTTTAAGCTCATTTTCCAAAGAAACCCCACTCTGATACCAATTGAAGAGCACACAAGAAATACTAAGAGGGGGGGTGAATGAATTTCAAGACTTTAACATAAACAATGAGAGTCAAAAATAAAACAATAAGAGAAACTATCAAACATGAAGAACACCAAATTTCACGTGGAAAACCCTTTCGGGTAAAAAACCATGGAAAAACTATGTTTTCATTAACAACAATGGGCACCAACCTAGATTATGTAAGTGAGCACCAACTCGCTGAAAGCACCAACTCCCCTAAAACACCAACTTTGTAAGACTGAAGCACCAACTTCAATGTGAACACTAACCCATAGAAAATATACTCAACGTTGATAAGTTCTAATTTTGATTTGGAAAACCCCTTCCAAACTTATAAACTTCTCAAACAAAGGATGATCAATACTTCAAATCTAAACACTAACCACACCTTCTCTGATTGTAACAACAACAACTATCTGAATGAACACATCTGCTCTTATCACACTACAAAACATTGCATCTTACATCTGAAACAGCTCTTCGATCCTTTCATCGATTCCACTAATGAAGGGTGCAAAGTTTGTAAATGTAATCACTCGTTTGGAGCATAAAATAACCCACACTTATCCTCATACAACACCCAAAAATTGTAGTTAATTATGCTCAGAAAAACCTAGAACTGCAAACTTCAACATCATAGTAGCTCCTGATGACTTTTTACTGCTTACACAGAGCTAACACTTTCTATAGCTTGCTGATTTCTATATTTTTCTCCACATAAGGCCCGAAATATCTCATACTCGAGACCACCCAAAAGATACCAAAATGGCATATTAACACCAAACGTAACTCACTCATATATGCACCTCTCCACACAGTTTAACACAAAAGCAAACACATCATATCAAGAGGTATGAGATACATGAACTCAACTCATAAGAAATACATCCTCGAGAACGAGCTTACAGCCTTATTTCAAACTCACAGCATAAAGAAGAATACGGCCAGAGTTTTTATGCAAACACTTCACACTCATTTCATTTTGCAACAATCTCAAAAAGGGTATCGAACATAAGCATATCGACACACCCAAACAACTCGAACCACTCCCAAAAAGAGTGAAGTTGTAATTTTTGAAAAGCACGACTCCCTATAGCCATAACACGCAAAGAAGCTCTACCAAAGATTAATCATAAACTCGCAAAACTAAACTGAACGCACAACCATACGCTAAGACATAGCTTGCCCATCATAAATTTCTTAGAGGTAACCGATGAGCCAGTGCACACCCATAAATAGTCTTAGCAATTTTTGGACAACTCACATATATATGCTCACATGATATGAAATCATTTTTTAGAGCACATACCAAAACCCGTATAGGCACATACGGGAAATTGTAACCACACTCCCGTAGCAGCAAGAATAATTTTGTTTTTTAATCTATCCATATCAATGTCGTCGTTGTCCAAATGCATTCATAAAAACCCAACTCAATATGCATTCTTCCTTAATTCGATATGCATGCAATGAATGTAATTAATAGCATTTTCGTCAAAGCTCAGACGCCTTAGTGCTTAAGAATTTTCGACACAAAAGAGAATCGCCACCCCACTCTCATAAAATTTGAGTCGCCTCATAAAATAGAAATCTGAAAACATTAATCATAAACTATCAATACAATGACAAACGCATTACCATAAGGAGTTCGCATAGAATATACAAGCCGCCAGGTGATTAATATAGAATTCAAACGCCACCCCCAGAGAGAACTGAAACTGTCACCACAAGAAGAATATCCTTCGACTTTCTGACAAGTTCATAATGACATGGCAAACAAAGCTGATTAGGCATAACACTTAGAAGCAGACATGGAGTTGGACTAAAAAAGATGAATTAATAGGTAACCAAGCAAGCAAAACAGTTAAGTAGGGAAAAAAAATAGCTGAAGCAAGCAATCAAGTAGCTCAAGTAAGCAAACAAGTGGCTGAAAAGTAGTTGATGAAAAGTAGCTGAAGTAAGAAGGCAAGTAGCTCAAGCAAGCATGTAAGTAGCTCAAGAATGCAAGCAAACAACTCAAGTAAGCAAATAGCTCAAATATGCAAGCAAGTAGCTCAAATAACTTGACATCAATCACAAAATACTCAACACAAAGTTCAATGAACTAAATTAAAAATTAAAGTTCCACAAACTCAATTCAAAATCAGTTGGCCAAACTCAATTAAAAATCAAATTTTGTCAAACTCAATTAAAAATCAAAATTCACAAAACTGAATTGAAACTCACTTGAAAATCAAAGTTTATCAAATTCAATTGAAAATCAAAATTCAAAAAACTAAAATAAAACTCACTTGAAAATCAAATTATGCAGAACTTAATTGGAAATCACTTAAAACTCAATGTTCTCCAAACTCAATTGAAAATGAAATTTTGCAAGAGTTAATAAAAATCAAGGTTCACTTAACTCAATTAAAAATCAATGCAAAATCAAAGTTCACCAAACTCAATTAAAACTCCAAAAAAAATAGAGTTTGACAAACTCAAATGAAACCTAATTGAAAATTAAAATATCCACTTCACACACCAAACTTAGTTCCACCTCCCAATCTTTAACATGTTCCTAAAACACCATAAACTCAAATACACCTTAATATCATTTGTGTTAAACAAATGAATCTAAATAATCGAATATCAAATAATCTAGCCAAGTATAAATAACATATTCAAAACACATCACTCAATAGACATATACACAAGCAATTATTGAAAGCAATTATAAGAAATAAAGATCAACATAGTCTCATATAGTGTTAGATGGTAATTTACACAGTGATTTGTACTCACTTGAAAATCAAAGCTCGCAAAACTGAATTGAAACTCACTTGAAAATCAAAGTCTGCCAAACTCAATTGGAAATCAATTAAAAGCCAATCTTCTCCAAACTCAACAAGGCCTTAGTGATACACAAAATGCTGCACCAACAATTCTAGTCACAAGAAAATTTGGATGCTTGAACGTAATGCGCTATCTCAATAGTGGACCAAATCTCAAGCAAATAACATCATTGGGTGCATCTCGGTCTAACTTAATGGAGCTTAAATCTGCACACTAAGTAAACCAAGTATTGACAATTTCCCTATCCCCATCTTTAGTTGGGCAAAACCCCTCTTCAACTTGGTTCAACAATCACCGGCACAAGGTGAGGAGTCACCCATGGAGGTGCAACCATTTCATCTTTGTTGCCTTAAACCTTGGTTAGAGTACTAAAGCTTCATTTTTTTCAAAATTTTATGTCTTGGGGTTATTCAATCTTTGTGTGATGTCAAAATTTTATCCCTCGAATGTTCTTGTTCAAGTCCTTAAAAGGTTCCTTGAGTTTTTCAACTAAATAAAGACTTTTAAACTAATCAAGAACTTTCTTATTGGAGGTTCCGAGCTCATCCAGAAATTTTTAGTCAGAAGTTCCTTGCCCATCAAGAACTAACATGTCAGAGGTTCCCAATGCATTGGGAACTCGTTTATCAGAGGTTCCTACTCTGTCGAGAACTATTCATTTCAGCTCTTCGTAAGTTACCAGCAGTTTCTATTTTGTCAGGAGTATGAGTAGTTTCAAGAACTAAAAGAACCTCCAATAAGTTCATAATCTTGCTTTAGTTCCTGGAACTAACAAAGATTACAAAAGCACAAGCAAAAGGATGAAATGTGAAGAGGTCCATGGGTTCCCAGAACTGGACTGGAACCTCAAACAGGTTCTTGGAATACTTGAAGTTCTTGACAAAGCAACAAGCCCCAAGAAAGCAATTTAGCAAGGAAGAAGGCTCTGAATCCCTTATTTGCAAGGAACACCCGACAATCCAAAGCACATGAAAGGTAAAGATTTGAAAAAAATCATTAGAAGAAGAGAAGAATCAAGAGTTCCATCGGTTCTTGGTACACCAAGAACCTCCAATTAGTTCCTAGAACAGATTTAGTTCTCGATGAAGCTGTATGCTCCGATAAAATGGGAGGGGTGGTTTGTTTGTTTCTGGCTAACACAAGGATTCCAACACCAAAGATTTATGAGAAAATGAAAGAAAAAGAAAGAATCGGAGAATTTGTAGGTTCTTGGAACCACCAAAACCACCGATAAGTCCCTGATTCTCGTTCCATCTCCGACAAGTTCCTTCGACACTTAACAAAAGACTCAAGAAAAGGGAAAAAGGCATGTTTATCTCTGGGAAAAAGAGAAAAAGAGAAATTTGTGGTGTTATAAAAGTTGTTCTCTTGTCAATTAAACAAGCACCAACACCCAGAGCAAAGAAGGAGCCGACATTCATGCCCTAATTTTTTACCATATTGCCTGCATTTTTCCCTATAAACTCATTGTATCTCCTTAATAACTCGAGAAAAGTTAGAATGTCAAAAATGAAATGCGCCTATCAAGGGTATGAAAGAGAGTCAGTCCTAAAGAATTCCTTATCAAAAGTTGGGGATAGAAAATTAAGGCCTATAGACTTGAAGAATTTTGGATACGTATAGCTAAAAACCCTAGGTTACCCATGGCCAAAGCTACTTTCCGAGTTGGGGTAGCTCATGCGGGAGGTTTCCCAATTTGTGTTCAATGTATTGACCTAGTAGTGGCTTGTATCAAACACTACAAGCCCGAGGAGAGGGAAATAAGGAGTGCAGATGACAGATTGATAGCTATGTTAGATGGGCCATCAATAAGCAACTTACTAAGACTTCTCAATAGAAAAGTTTATGCAGACATGAGCATCGAGAGAGCCAAGAATTATTTTATTGATATGAAGGATGCGTGCCTGAATAATATTGCCAAGTAAGTTCAAGAGACCAAGGAAGGCGAAATCCAAACTACCTAAAGGCCTTCTCAGATCTTGTTTTAACAAGGATATAACTGATATCATAACCCTATTGCATAGGGTTAAGAGGGATGAAGAGACTAATTATTTTGAGTCTTGGAGCTGATTATGGATTGGGGGAAATTGATTAGTGACAACTTGCATAATCAGCTCACAAATTTCCAAGACACACAAGCATTCTATATGACATCATGTCTATTTTATGCTGTTGCTAGCATGCATCCATGGTTTGGACTTTATGAAATAGGGATTTATGATGAAACTACTCAAATATATGATTTATACCCACAATTAAAGCTAAACAATAGCAATAAACATTTCAAGAAGGTAAATAATGCATTTTCCATGCTCACCGTTAGAGAGCTTGATGCTAACTTGGGCCAAAGATTTTCTCCTGAAGCTGCAGAATTGATTAAACATTTTGGAAGTTATTTTATTCAATTTCCCAAGTTTTCTTACATAAGGATAGGAAGCTTTGTTTAATATCCTTATAAATTGCCTAGGTACCCATCTAATCATTTTGTCCTAATTGAACTCTGCAGACAAATGGAATCAGCTAATCATAAATGCAAAGATTTGAAGAAAGCAAGATATGCATTTTCACTAGGGCTATCCTATTACATTTGTCCATCCTCGATTGAAGCATAGAACATTTAAAGGCCCCTAGTAAAAATAACTTTACACTATTATAACATGAGATATCCTTATGACAGGAAGGGCTACTTGAAAGAATAATCTGTATCTTGGAAATAAAATCCATCACTACCCTCATTTAGAAGATTACTGGGAAGATTGTGAGAATGATTTTGAAGGAAGAAAGAGGGAGTTGTCCAGGTTAACTGTGCAACGAATCAAAGACTATGAATTGGAATGGGATGTTGAGGGAATAGAGGATGATGGGTAAAAAATGGTTCATCAGATTTACCTAGACTCCATTCAGTTTGAACCTCTCGTGCCCATTGACTGGAGTAAGGAGATAAAAGGATATCAAAGAAAGGTCTTTCTTTGTTTTAATTTTTAAATAAAACCAAGAAGTGGTTGGATGCCAAGAAAGATGAAAATATTGCTACGAAGTCCTCATGATCTACGTCTAAAATGGCAAAGCAATCAAAAAAGTCTAGTGGGACATATGCACCTACAGCTAATGTTAACATCCCCAGGACAAGATCAAATACAGTTGGGGCTGGTGGAGGAGATGGTGAAGAGCCTGATAAAGAAGCAAAGCAGAAAATTTCTTGTGCTTAGGATGCTTCTAAATCTAGATCTAAATTGGTAAAGAGACCTTAGGTAGATCAGGATGTTCAAGAAGAGGTCCAACAGGAAAATACTGATCTTCTCCAAGAAAACGTATCCTCATCCCAGATGCCACCTCCCTCAACTCCAATCCCCTCAAATACAGATAATACTATTCATATGTCTCCTCCTCCATCACCTACTGATGCCCCTGAAATACCACCATCAAAAACCATTTTGCCTCCCATTAACTCGACTTTAACCTTGAGCCCACCTAAAGTTTCGTCTTCCTCCCAATGGCTCAAGGAAGTAGTTTGCAAGAAAAGGAAGTACAACGATGTCATTGAGCTTGATTATGATGTGGTTTCCAAATGTCACATGGGACTACTCCAAAACCTTAAAAAACTCAAATTTCCTCAAGGTAAATGATCCACCCATCAGGTGAGCAATATTTGGAAATAGCCAAACCTGTTCAGAACAAAGACAAAGAAGATGTCATAGAAAATGATCGCTATTGGACCTTCAACCCATGAAGAAAATATACATAACTTTCAAGTTTCCGCTGCTAAACTTGTACATGAAACAGAAAAAGAGAAAGCTACCAGGGAGCAGCCTGGAGAACAAATTCAGATGCTAACTTCTTATATAAAAACTATTCTAAACCTTCCAACACAGCCACTAGACAGACCTTTGGTTATGGATGATGCAACTATACAAGGTGTTGATAAAATTAAAAATTGCAATAGAAAAGTTTAACAGATATCAAGCATTTGGAAAAGCTTCTGAATCTTGGGTATAACAAATAACAGTAGATGGACTCTTTTGTGTTGAAAGAGCCATAATGTTATACAAAGAAATTGAGGACAAGAAGAACTGAAAAACAAGCTCCAAGTAATGACAAAGGAAGAATCTATCTAGCATTTAGCAATAAGGGATATAGAAGAAATGTCGAAAATTGACACAAATACATTGCTAAATGAAAAAAATTTGACCAAACTTGAAGAACAATACCACAACTTGGATAAGAAGTATTGAATGGAAACTCTCAGTCATCAAACGAGCCATCAACAAATTAAAGAAGCTCTCCAAAGAGAGTAAGAATATCAAGTCTGAAATCACGGTAAGTTGTTTGGCCATGGAAGTGAACATCCCCAAAGGAGAATAACTCCACCTTGGAAGACACCCATGTAATCGAGCAAGATTTCACAGATCTTATATATAAACAAGAGCTGTGCCACAGCTGGAGTCCCTGCCTCAAGAAATATTGAAATAATTGGTAAAAAAGAATTAAATTATGAAATGAAGAGATTGACATTGATTGTTGACGCACATTGAAAAATTTGAAAGACACAGTGAGTTATCTGACTATTAAGTTATTAGCACAGACACAAATATAGAAGGATGGTTAGAGATTCAAAGTAATATATGGTTTCCAGAATCAAGATATGCTATGCACACCAGAAATCCAGGTCCACCAAACTCTAATAACTTTCTCCACCATGGATTTTGTAATAGTTTACACCTTATAAATAATTAGAAGCAAATATATTTTACATCTGAACTACCTACAGGGCTTCAATGTAGAAGTAAATTACAAGATTAATACAAAAAAGTGGGGTGAAAAACATTACTCTCTGCCTATATAAAGGAAGGGACTAACAAGACATGAAAAAGGGCCAATACAAAAATGAAGATGTGTAGTTGTTGCAGTCCACCTTGTGATACAAAGGAAAATTAATAAATATTTAACACATAATCTATTTCCATGAGAAATAGTACCACTCTGTATGAATATTAAGCATAAATCCTTGCCTTTTTAGCACAATGACCAGTCACAGCCTCTTCTATTCCCAAGGCATGCCTTACTGGTGTTTTTGAAGCTAAGAACAGAAGCTTAATACGGTGCCCAAGTGATGAAAACTTATCAATTTGGTCAGAAACACTGTCTGCGAAAGCCTCCTTTTAACAGGGAAGTAATAAGTCTCGTAAGCCGTCAGATATACAAATCTTTGAATCCCAGTAGTGGCGAGATTGTTAAAAAAAATGATTGTAAAAAAATTGGGGATGCTTAAAAATTATGACCTTCGAGTGACATTAGCAAGCCATTTTTCTTTATAGTAGTTAGAAACACAAAAATAGTTTCTAAGAAAACTAGAGGTTATCAAAAAACATCAAATCACTGTGCAAATCATTAAAAAAGCCATGCAAGATAGTTAGAATTAATGACGAATGATATAGTGTGGAGTCTGGACCATATGCATATAGATTTGTATGATTATATGGATTATATATTTGTATATATTTTGACTCCAAAATTTATGTAACCCATTGGAGTATATTACTATTAGTCTCTAATAAAATGAATACACTTCTGAACCTAATTTTTCTAGCATTCTTTGTTTCAAGGCACTTATCACCAAAGAGTTATGTGTACAGTTTTGGTGTTGTGCTACTTGAAATGTTGATTGGTCGAAGATCCATGGATAAGAACAGACCAAGTGGTGAACATAATCTGGTTGCATGGGCCTTATCTTACAGAGAAAAGAAAAATTTACCGTCTTATTGATCCCCAGTTGGAGTTTCACTATTCTGTGAAGCGGGCCCAGAAAGCTGCTCAGATAGCTCATAATTGCCTAAGTCGAGACCCAAAAGCCAAAACTCTTATGGACAATGTTATTGAGACTCTTACACCTTTGTTAAATCTAAAAGATATGTCAAGCTCATCATTGCATCATCAAGTTGTATAATCTGTTCATTTGGGTTACCATCCACGTATGGCAAATGGAAATAGACAGTTACTTCGAAGAATGGGCTCCCTATAATCATTTCTAAGGATGCCTATATGTCACCATATCAGCATTACCCTAGGCATAATGGCAAATGAAGTGCTTTTTAGTTATTGCTTGAATTTGCATATGGATGGAAATTCTGAGAATGATTTTAAATTCACCAAGGCATGTCAGGAGGGACATCTTTTACACAGATTATCTGCTCATGAATTAGATGTCTGAAGGGGTGCTTGTTTGATAGAAAATTCAACCTATCCTGATAGTAAGCAGAGTCTTGGTCTATCTAATGTCAAAAGCATGTGCGATTGATCTCGGGTGACATACAACACAAACTACAACTTGTGTGTGTTAAAACGTACTTCCTTCTTGTGCTCAAATAGTTTCTTGTTGGTAAGGGTTGACACATGGGTCATTTGGATTAGGAGTTCCATTGGTGGATGGTTTAGGAGGTTCATGGATAGATGAGGTATTTGATGGATAAGGATTTATAGGGATTGACAGGGGATCTATATGGGTAGATGGGGGATTTATATGATTGGGTGGATGGTTTGAACTCAACATAGCAGCAAAAATCTTTTGGGGAAAAAATTGGCAAACCAAAAGTATAAGATTTTTTTAAAAATGAGGAATATTTGGATTAAAAAAAGTAAAAAATTGTAGAAGAGATAAACACTCTTTTTGAAATTGAAAAGTATTTCAATAGCATAGAGATATAGGGAGAAAATAAAATATAGAATTAAACTAATGAATGGTCGAAAATAAATTTTTGTAGTTTATATTCATATCACTGATTACATTGTATTGCACATCTTTCAAACTCAAAGCTTCCAAGCATCCATAGCTTAAAGCACCTATTTCAGGCTTTTAGCCATAACAGCAAGGCAGCGAACTATTTGATAAAATGCTTTGTTGGCATATACTCTAATTCAACGATTCAGTATTGTGATAGCTGATTTGGTTGATGAATGTCTTTATTGATTCTTTTTCTTGTGCACACAGGTCTAACCATTTGTCTTCTATGCTTCTAATTATTTCAAGTTTTGAAAAATAACTTTTACAGTGGATCTATGTGCATTTATGCTTCTCTATTTAAAATTCTGTGCGATGAAACCCCTAAATGCATTTTGTCAACCTGTTGACAATTTTCCCATTCAATAATAAGTTTAGAAGTTATTATTGGGGTTTCAATAGCAGAAAATTGGACAGTATCTATGTTTTATTTTTGCGGGATTTGATATGCCCATATTTTTTCCACATATATGTTGGTAATGATTATAAGACAGGGGGTTTCTTTAGGCACAAAGACATCTATTAGTAGAGGGAGTCATGGTGAACATAATCCACTGCTCGGTGCTTCCACCCTTTAGTGTCTATAAATTATTATCAAACAAAAGACCTTGGACTGTGAAGAACATTACAAAATGACTTTGTAGGGTTTTATGGGGACGTGAATTCCACTTCTTTTACCCTGGGTCCCTGCTTCCCTTGGCATTTCTGGTGCATAAGGATGGTAGAGGCAATCCCTTGGCCATCCGGTCTACCAAAAATTTGGGGATATGTCCCAAAAATAATTCCAGTGCCAGATATCCCCTTTTCATTTAAAAGAAGGCTAGAACTTAAAAATCTATGATAACTTGCAATAAAATATTTGCATCCCTCTTGAGAACATATTTTTGAAATTGTCAATTTGGTTAGCTTCCTATTCAATTGATGAAAAAATAACTCCAAGGATGTTAATCTCGTTGAACCTATCTGTTTTAACTTTTCTTCTAATTATGCTTTTCATAACACGTGGCCTATGAGTTGTTGATTTCATTGCATCACTATAATAAGTGCATCTGCAGAACTTTTAAAAGTGAAAAAAAAAGTTTCTGCAGAACTAATACAACTAAAAATGTTGCAGGTAAAGAACGATAAGGAGACCGAATTATCTATTTTTGGGGTGCAATTTCCTAATGTGATTATAGTATATTGCTAATCTGATTCTAGTATTTTGCTAATAAGGACATAATCTTCCAAAAAAATTAACAGATGTTAAAGTTGCAACTGTCCTCATAGACGTCTATGCCAAAAAAGCAAGCCTAGACAAGACACATGTTAATTGTTTAACAGAATGCCTCAAAGAGATGTGATTTCATGAAATGCCATGATTGCAGGATATGCCCAAATTCTATTTGTGAAAAAGGCTTTAAAAGGTCATAACGTCTACAGACTAGAACATAAACAACCAATTAGCCGTGCAGATAAATAACCTAAAATTGGTTAAAGCCTCGTGCAATCCTTAAGAATACAGTGTATACTCGAGCTGAAACAAGCCGAGAGCAGATAACAAATAATTTCAAAATGACCCAAATACATAAACACAAAAAAATTGTTTTCAACTTTACTGAAACAGAGACAGATATAAGATTAATGTTATATAGCCCTTAAATAGACAATTGGAAACAACCCTTAAGTAGTACCTCTGTTATTATAAGAAACACTCTAGGTTTCGTGCCCAAACCCCTAAATCAGACAAAGATTTCTTCATTCGCCCAAGACTATCAAAACCACTGTACAGTGTACTTATCCTTGTTTTGAAACCCACAAAAGAAAACAAAAGAAAAAGCATAAAGCTGGAGAAGAGAAGCAACAGTAATAATGTGTAAACTGTCAAAAACATTTGAGTAGATTCCCACAGAAGCATCAGTTTCTGGTTGTAAACAATTGTTTGTCTGCATTGATTAGGGGGGTTTGTGTTACCTCTGAGACTCTTCTTGCTATCGCTCTCTGCAAACACTGTATCATTTGTTGCCTCTCCACTTCTGAATTCTGTGCAGGGAAAATATTATGTAACCCTAACAAAGTAGAGTTCTTTGCACTTGAATTTATTCACACCAAATGAAAAGTAGATCTAAAATTAACTGGTCTTATAGGCTACTTCATTCTTGAAACCGGGGATAACTCCTAGTTGGAGTTCAGGTAACCTAAGTTGAGCTTGTGGTGTGGCTATGCGCCCATGACAAGCCTGGAAGGATAAACAATATCACCAATACAAAAAAAATTAATATAAAAACAACAAAAAAAACCAAAAACAAGAAAAAAAATACAAAAACACTCTTGAAATGTAGACCTAAGCTGGCACAGAACTCTTGTCCACGAGAAATAGGCCTTTTCCAGAACAATTGATATAAAAACAGTGACTACTTAACTCTCATATGCATGAATGGTTTTACTAATAAAAAACCTCATGAGATTTGAGTTGGCAAAATCTGGAGCAGCATCTACGTGACATATACTACAGACAGAGTGTGTCCATTATCTGAGTTTAGCACACTTTCTCATACCTGGAAGAAACTGAAATCTTCAAAAATATACATATTATACTGTAACTGGTAATGGGCGTTCTGTCCAATAGTATGCAGCAGTGAGATAAATCCCAGCAGCATCAATTCTGCATACAAACACTAGGAATCAGGATAAGTCATTTTCTAAGCAATTCCAGCTAGATGAATTAAGACATTAAATTATTCACCTTTTTCGACCTTTTCTACTGCTTTGGCTAGGGATTTCTTTCGGCATTTCTTGAGCCACTGCATTCCAAACACAAACAAAAATGCATTCAAATTCAATTCAAACATTCAACAGAATTGCATCCAACCAAACTACCTGCAGGGCATCCAAAATATGGAAGCACAGACAAGGCACGTGAACCGTTTAATGCAACGTGTTGCATTGCGGGCATGAAACATGTTGCCAGCTGTCTGTAAAAAAACAGTAATAAAAATTTTCAATTTATAACTGTTTAATTGTCGGGTCATCTTTATATGTGTAATTATTTTTTAAATTTACATTGGCCAAAGACAATTTCAATTTATTGTAAAGTTGCAAATTAAAAGAGTTACAAATTAGTTAAGAAGGAAGCCTATATATATGAATCTTGCCTTAGGAAAGGGGACTTTTTGGTTTTCATAATTTGAAATTGTGGAAAGAGAGAAGTTGTTTACAAAGAAATGAAAAAGGAGAATATCTATAAGGTGTTGTTGAAATACTTTCTGAGTTGTCTGCTTCTCCTATGTTTGGTGAATAAGTTTTTTTGAAATACCTTTTCAAATCATATTATGGAATCATTTAGTCTTATATGCAAAATCATTTGTGTCATGTGATCTTGGAAGGTTTAGAGTATTCATTCTTTCCAATTGTGTGTTAGAAATCTTTGTAGTATTTGTTGTGGTATCCTAAGAGGTATTCTCTTTATGTTGCAGTAAAGTTGGTAATCACTATTAGAAACACATGCAAGAAATCTGAGTTATTAGTAGGTTTATTGATTTGGTTTCTTCCCATTTCATTTTATTTGTTTTTCTTTGAAATATTTTGGTCTTTTAGAGTTAAAAATATCACCAAAATCAAAACTCCATCATATGAGGGAACTGTCGGGTCTTAATGCAGAGGTAGGTTGTCTAAAAATAGCAACCTTACCGACTATTGGCACAGGTTTCACTATCTTTTTAGGTTTTACAAAGTTAGGTTTTCAAGATATTTGTTATAATGCAAATCTATTTACCAACAATCTTCTATAACAATTCCTCTCCTTCCATAGTACTATATGATTGTATGCACGTATGTAGGCAATTAGAAAGCATGAGCGCAAACAAAGATAAAGAATGACAAACAACCGTTCATCTCCTTCAAGAGAATGCCAAGAAAAAATGTACACATTAATAAAATTCATGTTACAATTTATATAGTTCCTATATATTTTTCTCATAATATTATTCTATTTCTGAATTCTTGTTTAATACTTTGTTTCTACATATACAACATTTGAGTTCTAACAATTTTAAATATTGTACCCCAAATATCTCCTAGCATCTAGATCAAATGCAAACTTTATGAAAGTATTCACATATCATGTGGAATTGGTAATTTTATCATCACAAATTTTGCACTTCTAGCAACTTCTAAGAGAAAACCATTCAAAAAGCGAGTTCTCATAATACATGGGAGTTTTTTACTTGATAACAACTTAAGGCAAGATCTGAGAAATAGTTTGAATGACAATTTAAAAAATTTCAAAGATGACTAGAAAGTATGTTGTAAATCAAATGACAATATAACTTATGGTGCAATTAAGCTTAGCAAGCTACAACTTTTTAAAGAATAATATAAAAGACAAACTGAACAAACAATTAGCTAACAATTGATATTTTCTTCATCTAGAAGAAAATTTATATATCAATACTTTTTAAGTTCTATAAATGACCTCCAAAATACCTCTAAGCTCCTTTGTGAATTCATGCTTTGCTTCATCTTAAGTAAATACTAGTAAACAAGATTAACTATGATTAAAACACTTGCTAATTGATAAATATGAAATAAACCTTACCATTGGAAAATTGCATAAAGCTAAAACTAAATAACAATTTCCCACACACCAATATTGGTATAAGAAACATGACAATAAATAAAATACGCAAGCAATATATGCACATTTTGTTCACAAGGAAATAGAAGAAAAAACACAGCCTTTAATCATCAAAAGACTACTAGATATCTTTTAGAAGACCTGCACAAACTAAATAAAATTATCCACAAATACAACAACTAAAAGTGCATTTAGAAACACAGTAATTTATGACTAGTGGTCATCTTTGCAAATATATAAATGTAGAAATAAACAAAATGAAAAGTTTCATGATTGAATAGTGTGATTTCAGGAGTCCTAAGAACAATGGTATCATTGTACAAATATGAAACAAAATATAAAAATCTATGTCATATTCATGACAACCCTGTAGCTGAAGATTATTGAATACAGCCAACATAAAGTTGTCATGAAAGATTGACTCCATGTAAAGGTTAACTTTTTATTGAAATGAACATGTTTGCTTAAGATGTGATTGCTTTGATAAAATAAATTCTAAAGTCTTCTTGGCCAATAGATTGAGAATTGAATCTCTTCTGACTCAAAAACCTGATGTTGAGATACAATTAAAGACCCTGTTTGTCATCCATGTACCTACATTGACATTTGCATGATACCTCCTCAAATCCATGATGATACCATTAAAGACCTTGTTTGTCATCCATGTACCTACATTGACATTTGCATGATACCTCCTCAAATCCATGATGCAATTACTTATTACAGTGAATTGGCACTACTGCTGTAATTTGAGTGTTTCTATTTTGTAGCAATTAGGAGCCTTACAGATTCACAATTTTGTACCATGAATAGGCATTAAAAAAAAATTGAAGTATAAATTTATCAAGTCAAGCGAGCTACCTAGAAATGTTGCCAAGTGCTAAGTATAGGCAATACCCTTGTGGTGCATGAGCATGGGAAAACACAACATAGTATAATCGTGTTATCTAGTTCACTAATACCATCATCTTGAACCATCCACACAGTACAACATACCTCTGTATAAATGACAAAAGGTGCCAAGGAGCCTATTTTAGTTCAATTCACTCTAAACAATAAGCATTCACAATAAGATGTGTGTCCTTGACCTTACATGAAAATCTAGAAAACCACAATAATGGGCAGCCTCTATGGAATGTCTTTTGGCATATGTTGGACACAATCTCATATTTAGAAATTTTATGGAAGGTCTTTTGGCATATGTTGGACACAATCTCAAACTTGGAACTTTTAGGCCCTTTTGACTCGGGAACTTGGGAAATAAAATTCAATATATTATGAAACATGCATAGCATGCTACAATAGAAGTGGTATAACAATGATGACTACCAATAATATTCATAAAAAAGTATGTTTCAAGTGCACAAACTGTAGAAAGTAAACAAAATCAATAATCAAAACGATAATCACAAACTTAGGTTTGACTCATAATTATTGTCTTTTGCCCATGGCCACTTCATCACAAAAAAAAAAATTGTCTAATCAAACAACACCTAAGAAAAGAAGTCAAGCATTTAATTGAATTAAATTTATCAAAAAAAAATATGTACAAGCAAAATTATAGATTTAAAAATTAAGTAATCAATATAGATTATAACATTTATACCTTTAGAATGACAATTCTATTAGAATAAGGGTGACTTATTTAGTACATGTCTTCATGTTATCTTTAATACTTTTGAGTCAATCTGTTAAGTTTTGGAAAATATCCCCTTTTTTAATTTTTTATCTGCTTAAGTTTTTGCTGATTATTAAGGTTTGAACCATACTTCTAATATTAAACTTTAACAAGGTTTTGCCAAAATTCAAGTGACTTGCATAATAATTCTCAAAGTGTCAAGTTGTATGATTCAGCATCCAAAATATTTCTATCTTTTAAAACTAATGAGGTTTCTATTTATTTGTTAAGATATCACAACACTCAATTACTTGCCCTTGTGATTATTTAAGGATATTTTATAAGCCTACTACGAACACTACAATAAACTCCAAGCTCTTGAATTTTTTTCCTTTTTCATTTAAACACCTTAATACTCAATTACTTGCCCTTTGATTACTTTAAGTTTAAGAGGTTTTACAAATCGGCTACTTACCTAAGCTAACAAAATTTCTATCACTCAATTACTTTCCCTTACAATTACTTGGAAGTTTTACTAGTCGTCAACTAAATATGCATCTAAGCTAATGAAATTTCTATTTGTTTGCTAAGATACCTCTTTACTCAATGATTTAGTTTGTAATTGTTTTAAGAAGTTTTAACAATTGACTTCACTATTCCTTTTTATCAAGAAACCTAAAAACTAATGGATTCAAGCCAACTTTAAATTTACATATGTCAAATTCTCTTTTAATTAAAATGCTTGGGAACTAATATCTCTAATTCAAATCTACACTTTTGAAACCATTATAATTAAGATACCTTGAGAATGAATGCCACTAATTCAACCCTAAGCTCACAAAACTCCCTTTAAACTAAGAAACATAGAAAATAACAGTCACGTTCAATCCTAAGTTCATGAAGTTCCTTTTAAACTAAATCACTTGAAAACTAACAAAATGTTTGGGAACTATTAGCGCTAATTCAAATCTACACTTTTGAAATCATTTTAATTATGATACCTTGAGAATGAATGCCACTAATTCAACCCTAAGCTCACAAAGCTCCCTTTAAACTAAGAAACTTAGAAAATAGCAGTCATGTTCAATCCTAAGTTCATGAAGTTCCTTTTAAATTAAGTC
The DNA here is from genome assembly GCA_007258455.2 of Sequoia sempervirens. Classification (NCBI taxonomy): domain Eukaryota; kingdom Viridiplantae; phylum Streptophyta; class Pinopsida; order Cupressales; family Cupressaceae; genus Sequoia; species Sequoia sempervirens. The sequence goes on from VDFB02047144.1 coordinate 36,327,791, forward strand.
ACTTGAAAACTAGCAATGAGTCAACATAAGCTCACTAAGTTTTCTTTTAGGGGCATGCACTTGTAGGCTATTTTGATAGAGGTAGCTTTTCTAGTGAGCTTTGAACCTTGGCCTTCTCTTTGGTAATAGGTCTACTTCACCATTAGTTCAATGTTTTTTTACTTATTATGCTTTCTCAATTTTCATTATTTGTTAAAAAGTCACTGTTCTATCTTTATTTTTTTCTATGCCCCATAATTCAAACCAAGATAACTACCAAACAGAGATAGTTGTCAAGGTGGGCTTCAATATGGAACTTGGACAGTAGTTGATTCCCAAGTGTCTGAAATGTGGAGAGAGGAATTCCATTATACAAATTTAAATCAAGGTAGATTCTCATTCTAAATGGAATTTTGAATATGGCAATGTATTCACATGTTAGTATGGTGTTTATGAATGTTGGTTAGATGTGTATGCATGATGAGAACCTATGTATAGATATAAGAGTGCGGATGTAGACCTAGAAAAAATGTTTATAGAAACTTTGGGATGTAGGAGGGCCTAGATTCAACAATTTTGATTTTTAATTACCCCCATGCATGTTTTCCAAGCCATTGTTCTCTCTAAATACTTAAGGAACCAATTTAACTTCAGGCGACTCAAAGTGTCATCCCACCAACTCTAAATTTAGATCAGCTACGATATCCCTATGTGGATAGGACTTACAGGTTTTTTCCACTTAACAAGATTGAATTTGAGAAGCATTCTATTGTGAAAGGTATGTCATCTGTCATTTTTTATTATCCTAACTAGAGGTGTTTGGCAGATGGCATCTCTTAGTGGATAGGATCCCTGTGTGGATAGGACTTGCAAGTTTTTTCCACTCAACAAGATTGAATTTGAGAAGCATTCTGTTGTGAAGGGTATGTTATCTGTCATTTTTTATTATCCTAACTAGAGGTGTTTGGCAGATGGCATCTCTTAGTTGCTAGAATCTTCAATTGTCCAGGACAATCTGCTTGATTATTGCCTTCTTGTGATATCCTCTTCATACAAGCAGTATGAAACATCAAGAAAATTCATTCATAGATGGATACAATAGTATAACCATAGGAGTATGGCATACAATAAAACTTCAAGTTTAACCAACACTCTTTCAACATCCAGTTTGCTTTTAGGATTATTTTCTAGATGCCTATTCATTAAAATAAATTCTTCAAGCTTTATTCAATTGTCTCACAATAATATTTTGTGTGATATCATGTAAGAACGAGGTTGTTATATTGTTTTCAAATCTTTTCATCTTTATATCATCAGGCCGATCCCCTCATTATGTTTTTTGAACCAATATTCAACTATGAAAATAATGTCTCTACCAGAAACCACAAAATTGTTCATGGTGACCAAGAAGGGTGGACAGGCAATCACTTAATTTTATTTAAAACATGCTTTTGAACGTGTAACTGAAAGATATCAAATTGGACATGCCAAAAGGTGCAACCCATTTCTGCCAATCATAAAAATGATTTTGTAAAAGGTAAGGCTGTTTTTTGGGGCTTCTTGTTTTATATCCAGCTTTAGTGGGCTTTCCCCAAGGTGAAACTGGAGAGGTCGTTCTCCTTTGTTTTTTCTATTTAAATTATAGTTCTTAGAATGAATTATTGTACCCTTTTTCCTTATGTTTGTGAGCAACCAACCATTGGGTTTGATAGATAAGAGCAGGACAATCAAACAACACTCACAAATACGAAAGTAACTAAGCAAAGTTCTGTAATATCGCCCAGAGTTTATAAGGCTTTGAGCTATGAATGCCCTTTTTCATCTCAGTACCCTGCTCATTGTCATGGCATCAACTTGAATTGGATTGCTCTGAATATGGGTCCTCGAGTAACTTCAAAAACATTGTCGTTTGAAATAACTGCACCATTTTTCTCTGCGATGCTGATGGTTATAATCCAATTGTACTGTACATCGAAATGTTTAGCCACAATTACCCATGATATGTTAAGACTGCACTTATGATTCAAGAACAAATGATACATATCCCATTAGAAAATGACACCAAAACATAACCCAGACAACCTTACAAAAAATCCAACCTAGAGAGCTTTGAAAGAGTCCAGATTAGTTTTTTAAAATCTCCAATCTCTAAACGGATTTACCAAATTGCAACCCCATTTATTATTTCATAAAAGACATTTATATGGAAAAACTTCAATCCCATATCAACTTTTTCTACACTAAGAAACTAAAAATCAATTCCAGCCCTGTGTATACAAATATTCTTCCTCCGACTTTTATTTATATCCTCACTAACCCAATTTCCACCAGCAGTAGTCTAACCAAGCGACAAGCATACACTCCTTTTCAGATGTCAAACTTGGGTTAGTTAAGGTTATTATCTGAGAAATGCACCCAAACTTACAAAGCATTCTCTACAAATTCCTATCCAATTAAATAATCAGCTCATCAACTCGTGGCACAGAGCATTGTAGAGAACCAAGACTTTTATGTACTTTTTCATTAGCAGATTGTTAGCTCTTGAATTCTTCTCTCTGTTGATTAATTTACTTGAGAGAGTGTACAACATGTTAGTTGTTACCGTTGTGCATCAAACCTCTGTTTGAAATTCAACTGAAAAATTCATTGTAAGTTTAATTTTTCCTTTCTTCCAAAGACCTTGAATCAAAGCATAAAAAAATTCCTCAACTGGAACCAGAGCCCTGATCACCATTTCTTCTAGTGTTCTGACTTCCACCTGCAACTCCCCTTCCTCACAAAGCCCTGTGATGATTGCTTTAAAAATGTCGGCATCGGGTGTGAACCCTTTCTTGACCATTTTCTTATATAACTGAAATCGTTGTTTGATATTTTTTCTCCTGTAATAACCATCTATCAGAGCATAGAAAGTAGAAGAATTTGCCTCAAATTTCTTTGTTGTCATTTCTTTCAAATAGTAATTTGCTTTCCTCATATTACCCCCTTTGCGGAGAAAACGAATGACAGCATTGTACGTGAGAACATTCAGTTGGACACCCTTTTGTATCCTTTCCTCATGAAGGCGAAAATCCATCTCAATATCATTCTAATCACAGTAAGCATTGATCAATATATTGTAAGTGACAGTATTTGGAGACAAGGGCATCCTCTGCATCTCATTAAACAACTTGTTTGCATTTTGCGTCATGCACCTTCTCTTCTTTGCAGAGTCCATGAATAAGTGAATTGTAAGTAACAATATCAGGCACCAAACCTTTGATTGGCATCTCTCTCATAAGCTTCAAAGCAGCATTTACAAGCCCAATCTTGCAATACCCATCAATCATAGCATTGATCGAAACCACATTAGGACTGCAACCCAGCTCTTTCATTCTCCAAAAAACATCACCAGCCTTTTGCAACTTACCAGTCTTACAGAAAGCATGAATTACCATATTCAAGGTGTACACATTAGGGTTGATCCCACTGAGAAGCATCTCTTCATAAAAATGACAGACTGTATCATGTCTATTCCTCTTTAGGATAGAGCTACAACATGTATTACAGGACTCAATAGTAGGCAATATCCCATAGCTCTTCATCCAACAAAAGACATCTCTTGCATTTCCGAGCTTGTTGGAATGGGCATAAGTCATGAAAAGGGCATTAAATGCCCTGGGAATAGAATCACAGAGCCTGTATGTATTCACCAAGGTTTGGAAGATTTCACGATCAGGATTCGCTACCATGGGAGCAATGACCCTTTTCATGAGAGCCTCAGCAGCTTTGAACTTGTTGGCCCTAGTAAGAATGTGAAACATCAAGCAGTGTGTTTCAATGCTATGGGTGAAGCCACTCTGCTGCCCAGCCCAATTGAAGAATTGTCTGACACGTACGTGGTCTCTGTGGGTCTTGAGCAAAACATGGCTTACTCTGAACGGGGTGAGCGTAGCGACAAATTAGTGAGCAAATCCCAGTGGGCATGAATAAGGTTGTTGAAGGCCACATTGATGAAGTCCATGTCCGGGCCCTTGGCCTCTGCAATGTTGCATTTGGGCAATGTTAATGGGAAGAGGGTTCTCCTTCTCCTTAGTTTTGGGCCCCAAGCATCTCCCATGTGGTTGGGAGTAGTGGCTGTAATCTTTGCAGAAAATACTAAAACACATTTCAATTTCAATGGAAAACCTATTTTTATCACTGAATTCATGGATCAAAATCAGAAAGTCATCTGATACCTAACAAAAGCATAGGTGTCGAGAAACTTTAGTTTCAAATGTCTTTACATGTGATTGAAGAATATAGAATTGAGATTGAGTTGAAATTTTATTTTTCAAGAAAATAAATGTGGAAAGATATTAAATATAATTGTGAAATTGTTTGTTTATATTTAATATTTTTTTAATTTTGAGAGAAGAGTTCAATATATTTATCTATTGATAAATTGTATAATCATGTGTAAAATTGAGTTCTTTTCTTTATCTTCATTTATTTTTATTATACACATTCTAATACATCTATATGAATCTTTTTTTATTTTTATACATTTCTTATATGCATCAATTGTGTTGTTATAATATCTTGAGTCATTTCCACAAGTGTGGGGTCAATCTTGTGTTTGCAAATATGACTACCAAATTTTCAAAATTTAAATTCAAATTTGGCTAGCTCTCGCATATTACAATAGTCATTGTGAGTTGACCAAACACACAAGTATCATTAACTACAATGTACATGTATTTAAATGCATGTAATTGCATTCATTCTACCATCTACAAACATCATTAGACCCCATGCCCACAAATCTAACCCCTATATTTTCAAAATTCAAATTCAAATTTGACTAGCTCATGCCCGTTTCACTAGTCTTTATGAGCTAACCAAACACATGTTAATGCAATTGATTTCTATGTATATGTATTTACAAACATTCAATTGGATTCATTTTACCATCCACAACCATTATTCACATTCAAGGAGCATCTTAGGAACACTTGAATTTGGTGTACCAAAAATAATAACATCCTCATCTAAAATATACTCAATTGTTTGCTACCTGTTGATCCTATACAAAACAATAAATTTAATCTTTTCTAGGGCCGACTTAGGAGAATGTGTACTTTAGTGATATAGAATTCCACTAAAGGTATCTAAAATACCACAAATCCAAATCTCAAAGCAAATGACCATGAGCCAAGAAAATCAAGAAGCAAAAGTGTACATCCAAAATTTGTGCATTTGAGGATAGATTCTTATGCAAAAGTGATTTACAAGCACAAGTTTGACCCAAAAAAGACATACATATTACATAGAATATGAAGTGATACACAAAAAGAGAGGTCATATTTCCTATCTCAAGATAGTTTCAGATTACAAAATTAAAACAAAATTATTCATCTCTAAGCTTGTAGCTAATTTTATTAACCTTCTTCACATTTGCTTACTTAAATTCACATTCAATTCAAAATTATCCATGCTTCTAACTATCAATTATTAATATAGGTTCGTTATGTTTAGGGTGAAGCCACAATAGTGATTTACAATTTGATGGAGGAAGGAAAACCGAGAAAAAATGACCCCATGGCAAAAAAATTGGTTTTAGGGTTTGAATGAACCTACAAGTTCGACCGACCGAATTAGGGTTCGAGCGAACCCATTAATTAATGTGCCACATTTCCCACCCAAAAAAAAGAAAAATGCATATTGAGGGGGGTTCGAATGAACCCTGGTTCGAGCAAACCCCTAGGGGTTCGCTCGAACCCCTAGTGGTTCGTACGAACCCCCCTAATTCCTCATTCTCCCCCTGAAACACAAAAAAACCTAAATTTTTATGCTTCAAACCTCAGGTTGAGGATGAAAATGGAGGAGTCTTCACAAACCCAACTCGAATCAGGTAGTTTTCGGAATGGCTATCTAACAAATATAATTATAATATGTTTTGGTTTTATGTATTTATTTTTTTTTTAGTTTTATCAAACATAGGCTTTTCATCAAAAATGAAGGTCTTTGTTTTGCACATGTGGAAAAATAGTAAATTATCAATTTTCTTTTTTGAAAAATATGAGTGCACCAGATATTGAAGTCCTTAATCCAACAAAAAAAAATTGAATTTTGATATAGACAAAAAATGTTACAGCGTTATACGGTCGCTACTATGTCTGAATTGTAATTGGTTTGACTTCGAAATTTGATTAAAGAAAAAATATTCAATAAAAAATTATCTAACCAAGTGGAAGCACTAGATATCGGAGTTACAAATCTAAATTTGAAAGAATTAGAATTTTATCCTTCATGGAAAAAAAGTTATGCATTATACGGTGTGCGTCACTTTTTTAAAATATTATTTTCTAAAAAAAACTAGTTTTTGTGGGAGATGGAAAATGAAGTGCAATCTAATTCCAAAAAATTTGAAAAAAATATTTTTAGAATCTACAGACAAAATCTAATGAGACTCTAGTTTGCATCATCTTCAAATTCCTCACGGTTTATCCACTATAGGTGCCTGAAATTGAAGATTTAGTTAAAAATAATAATTTCAATGTCCAGTTTGGCCAAAAATTGTAAACCGCTATTGTGGGATCACCCTTTATTTGTATGCATGTTATTGGATGTCATGTCCCATTTTTTTAACAAAGAAAATAATTTAATAATTTAACTTAATTTGTCCCCAAATTAACTAATGAACCACACAAACACATTACTATTGATCAATTGATGAACAATTTTTTTTGACCAATCAATGTACCTATTTTCGAAAAATGATTTAGTGATGATACACAACAAAAAAATACTTCAACTACTAAATATTCCAACTACACTTAGTGTTGTGATAAAAACACACACAAGATCAAACATGTATAGTGATGTTGACCAACGCCTGCAAACCACAGTTGAATCATTAGGAAACAAGTTTTAACTATTGTTTAATGGTAAACTAGTTGTCATTTAATGGTAAAAGCCTCCAAAATATCAAGTGAAAGGCCTCACTATTCCTAAAATTTGGATATTTTTTGTTTATATGGAAGAGACTAACTACTACCATAATCTATATCTAGACCCACTCAAATTCAACCCTTGGAGATGGCAGGTACTGTCAAGCATAATTTTTTACATTTTAAATTTTTGAGCCATTCCAAATTGATTAAGACTTGAGCAATGTATGAATGTTTATTCTCAAGTGAATTCAAACAATATTTCATGGCATTTGGATAAGGGAGTGGGCTATACCCAGGCAAGGAATCAGGCATAATGAAAATAACTTTATTGCTCTACCACTTTGTTACTAGATATAGGTAGGTATCCATTATACTTAATAAGCCATGCAAACTTCCTTTGTTCAATGTTTTGAGGTCCCCATTCATCTCCACCACATTAACATGATTTTTTTTCCTTCACCCCTTTTAGTGTCAATTTTCAAGCTTCATCATATCTTAACCAATTGCTCTCTGTAATAAGATCTCTTTTATTAATATTAAGGGATTGTTTCGCTTTGCAATCCAATATTTAGGGGTGTTGCACAATGAAGCAAAGTTCCTCAATCTTCAGCATTTAGTGCAAATATTACAACATTGTCAATGTAACATAAACTAAAAAATTGACAAATTTCAAGATTATTATAAACTTATTATATATTATCAACATTGTTGCTAAAACTTAGCAAACACAACAAATTAAAACAAGACAATTCTTGAACATTTTGGCAGGAACTTTGCTACTCTACAGCTCTTGTTTCTTCCAACTAAGAAACAAATTTAAAAGACCTAACTACAAAAAAAAAAAATTAGAAGCTTTCAAAGCTCCCTAGGTGTAATGTCTCTAATTGGGAATGCCCTAAATTTTCCCTCAATCCTGTATTTTTAAATGAACGAATCTAGGTTAGAGAATATCTTTTCACCTGATTGAAACCTTGATTGAAGTCAATATAAATTGAATCCTTCTCTTATGTTTATTTTCCTAAATCGATATTCCATATATCTTTCCCTCATGTAGTCTGATCATTGATAATACTTCATATATCTCTTCACTTCTCTTATTTATGTGTCTTTATATATTTATTTCAAATCTGCATATATCCCTTACTATGATCTTTTTCTTTATATGAAGATATTTTTTTCTCACCCTTCCCCCCTAATTGCACTCCACAAAGCTCTTAATATACCTTCTCCAAGGGATGTGACTTTTACAAAGCGTCTTCCTTCTAAACATGTCTTTTAATAATGCTTTTAGTTTATGCTTGATTGTTGTTCTTTTAGTTTATCGACACTTCTCTTTCATTGCTCATATCTCTTTAATTTAAGCGCTACTTTTTCATTGATATAAGTGATGTTTTTTTTTTTTTTTTGGTCTTTATGTGCTGCACTAATAAACTTTAATCACTACCAAGACAATCGTTGTCCATATAACCCATGACTTAGTAATTCCTTTTTTCTTAGTGTTTAGTGTAACATCTTCTATTATACTTTATATAAAAATATTATGTGTTTATATTTATTCATTTTAATGATTATAATCATAATTGTATTATTTGTATTTTAATATTTATTTGATTATTATAATTATAATATTATCTCTTTGATAATTATATTTATAGTAATATTAAATGGCTAATATGTTTGATATGTATTTTATTCATTTATTTGCTTTTAGGTGTTTTATAGTTTAGTGTTACTTTTGGGGAACATGGCACTACCATCTACCTCATCAAGATAGAAAGGCTCTAATAAGCCCTTATCAGATTTTATAGCTTTAGTCTCGTGAAAGTTACAATTCACGTTAAAATAATTCTTGTATTCCAAAATAGGGATTGTAGTGGAGGGGAGGTGAACGTGTTCAAATTCAAGACACGAGGTTTTTAAGTAATTTCTTAAAATCACTTTAGCCTATGCTAGACACAATTTGAACAAGTCTAACAAATGTTTCCCTATGGATAGAAGTGATAAATATATTGATAGTTTTATTACAGTATAATTTAAAGAAGCTATGTGCTTGCAATGAAAGCATGTCTTTCATTCAAAACATTTAATATAGATATTTGCATAATTATAGAAAAACATGATCTTTTTGGATCAAATTGGGTTTTCAACTTTTGGTACCCATTAACATAGTTTATCTTTTTTTATCTTTTTTTTTTCAACTGTTGGAAATGTTGTTGTAGATGCAATAGTAGGTATGCACTCATGTTGGATTAGAGTATATAATTTTCCCCTATCCATTTTTCTTCCATTCTAATGGTATGTTAGTAAAAGCACAAATTTTGTAACATGCATGCAATTTTTTGTGTTTGCAAGAACCTCTACAAACTTTGTTTCACTTGCAACTGTTGATGATGAAAATGGACTCTCTTCCCCTCCACTTGAGGATTTTTCCTTTCTAGCAACGCGAACCACTTGAATAGAAATATCACAGGTAGTACAAACATGGAAGTGAATGAGTCTTTGTACCATAATATGGTAATATATGTTTCTTTTCCAAGCACACTGAGTAAAGGATGCAAAAAAATTATCTTCTTTTATGAGAAATTCTTGTACCGAAGAATGTTTAGACTGATAATTGTCCTTTTATTGTTCGAGCTTATGGATTTTGGAACTGACATATTCATGATGCTCATTAATAACATTATATCTCGATGTTATTTATAAATCTAATAGACACCAGCATGCTTGTCTCAACATCTTCCTCTTGATGTCGAACAGTGAAAACATGATTTTCCAATAGGCTACCATGTAGAACATAAATTTCTAAGAGATTTTCCAAACCTTTATAGAGGTTTGTTTATTTTTTTGGATCTTAAACAAATCTTCAACTTGTTTAAGGAGATTAGAGAGCAGAGATTCACATAGCATCTATAATAGAATCAAATTTGGTGAGGCTCATTCATGGACATCCCCACTAATAGGACTTTTAATTGACCATCGTTAGTTTACTATGTTAAAATTATTATATGATTAATATACATGAATTTATGATTCAAATAAATTAACTGATTAATATAAATAAATTTATGATTAATATAATTTAGCACTTCTAGAAATATATATCTCAGTGTTCTTTATATAGATTATTCAATGAGATAGATAAAGACATAGGGAGATATACATAGAGAAGGATATGGATAGAAAGAAATAGAGAGATGAGTGAGAGGGAGATCAAGCGAGAAATAAAGATAAAGATATAGAGTAGAAGAGATGGAGGGAGAGATGGAGTGAATAAGGTAGAGAGAGGGAGACATTTCTAGAGATAGGGAGATAGATGGATGGGTAGAGAGAGGGTCATTTCTAGAGATGGATGGAGAGAGAGGAATATAGAGGTAAAGATGAATATCGAGCAATAGAGGAAGAGAGACAAATAGATATAGGTAGAGATGAATATAGAATGAGAGAGCGAGAGGGAGAAAAATAGATAGAATTATAGAGAGAGATAGAGGCAGAAATAAAGATAGAGAGAGAGAGAGAAAGAAGTTGATAGAGGGGGAGAGATAGAGAGAATAGATAGAGAGGAAGAGATAAAGAGATAAGGAGGAAGAGTGAGAGGAAGAGTGAGAGATAGAGAGAGATATATGGTGAGATAGAGTGATATAAATATAGAGATATAAGGAGATATAAAGATAGGGAGAGAGGGAGAGAGATAAAGAGAGAAAAATAGAAGTAGAGAAAGAAAAATAGAGATGGAGAGAGAGAGAGAGAGAGAGAGATGGGAAGATAAAGGGAGAGAGAGGTTGATATGTAAAGATAGATAGGGGAATAGGGAGGGATCAAGAGAGGTTGAGATGGGGAGAGATAAAGAGAGGGAGGGGGAGAAAGGGAGAGAGATAAGTAGAGGAGGGGGAGAGAGAAGATGGGGAAGAGGGAGAGAGAAGAAGAGGGGGAGAGGAAGAGGGAGAGATATAAATAGAGGGTGATATAGAGAAATAGAGAGGGATAGGAAAAGAGATAAAGAGATGGGGAGATAGATAGATAGGGAGATATATGTAGAGAAGGATATGGATAGAAAGAGATAGAGAGATGAGTGAGAGGGAGATCGAGTGAGAAATAAAGATAAATATATAGAAGTAGAAGAGATGGAGGGAGAGATGGAGTGAGTATGATAGAGAATGAAGAAGGTGACAGAGATAAATAATAAAGAGGTATAGATAGGTGAAAAGATGAAGATCATCTCAAAATGGGTCATCCCAAAATGATCATCTGAGATCAATATGTGCCTTCAGCAACATTCATTTCTTCAAATAGCCTCAAAAGCACATACTACTATGCCACAAAGCAAAATCAAACATAGTTCATTTCCCACCATTAATCCTTAAAGGAAAGTTTATGAAATTTCAGATCAACCAGTTTTAGCAACAAGCATATATCCATTATATTGTTCAACAACAAAATACATAGTTATAATACAACGCAGGCTCTAAACCTTGACGTGGAGATTTACATCTTGTTTCATTTGGAGATAATGTGACAGCATAACCCCCTTGAATCTAGTCTCACACATCCAACACACTATGACATTCTCTATATATCTATCTCCTCTTGTAGGACGGCTTAACCCCTCAATGTCTTAGTATCGCCTTATCGTCCAATGAACATTTGCAGGTAGTTGTCGTTCAACTTCCAAACCAATTGAACGGTCACAAGCAAACTTAATTGACTTTACCCATCATTCCAAGTCTTAACTGCAATACCACACAGCCTTTGTTGACTAGTCATGGGACTTCGGTTTCTTCCACCACTCTAACTGACCACCGCAACTTATCGCTATACCGCAGTTCTTTCCAACTAACCAATGCAGGGTCGTGGGCTTTGGCTCCTCCCATACAAATGCACGCCTCCTCATGGATAGTCGCAGGATGGCGGGTTACCTACCGCCATACCACAAGATCTCTTGCATGACTATCGCGAGATGGTGGGTTACCTATTGCCAACTTGCCAACACTAGCTCAAACCTTCACAGTATTACGGTTTAGTAGATCTTTCCCCAGCACACTGCCAACCTACCAAACATTCCAAACACTGTTGCAACGTAGTGGGATATCCCACAATACTGCAATCCTCATGAATGGCTTGTTGTGGGGTGGTGGGTAGAAATTGTTCCCCACAATACCGCAAGCACCAATGTAGACTTCCACGGTACTGTAGTGTAAAAGACTCTGACTCAGCTGAGCATTTTCCTAATTTCAGAGAGCCTTACCAGTAAGTTTGAGACACCTATTCTCAACAACAAGAAACCTTGAGAATGCAAAAATAGATGATGTAAATGAAGATGAAGAAACACAAGTATTGACTGATGATATAACAACATAAACAAAGATTGACATTCCTTCGGGAGTAGGTTGGAAGAAGTTTGAGGAGAGCACATGCAAGGTAAACAATAAGCACGTTGTTTTTGATGATTTTAGGAATGATGCTTTTGAATCTTCGAAAGAAATTGTTGAAGGGAAGAGTTTAAAAGTAGAAGATGAAAAGGATGTGAAATTAAATGGTGATAATACTATATATGAATGGGAGATGGAGTTTTGGAGGCTTGTCGATGAAAAATACATAAGAAGGAGAAGATACAAACAAAAAAAGAAAAACAAATGAAAATATGTTGAACACATGGCCATTGTTTTAGAACGATGTTGGAAGATGCGAAAGAAGAGAACGAAGGTTATTTTTGGCTGGAGATCTCATGTGTAGGAGCACATGCTTCTTTTTGTCTCTTGGGGAGTCTGATGTAGGAGCATCAAGCTTCGTCATTTTTTCTCGCTATTTCGATTTCAATTTTGGTTATTTTTGGTTGTGTTGGTTGTGTTATTTTGTTGGAGTCGAATTCCTGACCTTTGTCTTGCTGTGGACATGTGTCGCATTGTTGTTGGCACACAAGATTCTTGCAATGTCGTTTCTTCTAAAAAAAATTCCGTGTCAAAGCAAGGAAGAAGGTAGTTAGGTCGATAATTGAAGAAGTAGATCAATGATTCTTTTTGGAGGAAGAATTCGGGTTAGTTATGGAAGTTGTGAACTAATCTTGGAAAGTGAGCTTTCTGTTTGGGAAGAACAAAGAGGCATGGGTTGGAAGACAAGAGGACGACACCAAAGGGAGGTCGGCTCACTAGGGGGAAGATCCCTTAATCACTTACATTGCAAAAATTAGACAAAACTCAAGTGTATGTACTCCAAGGGGGGAGGTAGTCGATATCTTCTCAAGAATAAACTTTTAGGATAAGGTGAATTGATTGGGTATTAATCGATGCTTGTTTGTTGTTCCATTTTTCTATTATTTGTAAGCTTCAAATCTTGTCGCTTGGGAATATGGGAAGAGTTCTAAAATGTTCCTACATCACTCTGGCAATGGATTGGCCTATTCGACTGGGCCAACATTCTATAGCATGATAAGTTAGTTTGGTTTCGTGTGTAGATTCTTGTCGCGATGTTTATGGATCGATCATCATTCAGTCAAAAACTTCTTATTTTTTAATAACTGGTATAAATTCCTATCTATGATTATTACACTACAATTCCATAGTTTGCCATTAACTTCCAATTAAATAAAAAGGTTGTCATTATTTGGGGTATCAAAGCGTGTGATTGAGAGAGTTTGTCATCAAAAGTAGAGAGAAATATAAATGAATGAATGAATGTTTTTAATCACATCCACGAGGCCAAGCAGCCTATGGGACCCACAGATAGCTAGCGAAGAGACGTGAACCCCAGAAAATGCAAAAACCTATGTTTCTTTTTCTTTTTGCGTCTTGGATCTTCTATTGTGTATCTTGACCAGAAAATCAACAAATCCTATTATCTTCTCTTCTTCAAACAGATCACCCAAGTTGTTCCCTTTTAATGTCTCAATATAATTGATCTGAATGTCCTTGTAAGCCGAACATTCCCTGATGTAGTGCCATTCTATCTCAACCACTTCTTGAGTGCAATATCTACACCTTATGTCTGCCCACTCCTCTTTAGGTATCATCCACCTTCCGATCTCACATCTAAGCTGGTGCGAACTTGTTCTTATCTGAGCTATCAACATTTTTTCTTTCCATTTTATTTCCATTCCGATGTAGGTCTTTTGTGTATGGTCATGTGCAGGGTTAAAATGTTTGACATAGTATTCCTTCTTCCTCCCAAGTGGCCCTTTCCACATGCTTTCTTTGAACTTTCCTTGCACATACCTTTTTATTTCCTTGTTGACATTTGGACACTCACTTATGCTAATACGCCACTTTCTCATCCATTTAATATTTTGTTTCATCCACATGCTCTTTCTTCTATCTAATTTTTCATTTGCTGCCATTTTTGGCCAGCAACGAGTCTCCATTTTATCTAGTCTTCTTAGATAGCTTAGCAACCGAAACATAGCAGACGCTTCAACAGGGAAAGCTCGGGCCTCAGCTAGAACAATCTCGTAAGGGACAGTAGATTTAATCATGAGACTATGTGTGATTAAATGTTTTTGTAATCTCTCTATCTATCTCCACTTTTTTACTGAGGTGTTGCTACCCCAAACTTCACAACCATATAGTACCACTGGAACAACTAAAAGCCAAAAAAGAGTTTTCTTTGTCTTCCAATCCCATAACTCGACCCTTTTGCATCTATTTTGCAATGAGTGCAAAGCTTTCCATCCCCCTTGTATCCTCTTTGCGCTACATGTTTCCCAACTGAGTTTGTTGTGGAAATCAAGGCCAAGATACTTATATTCATTGACCACCTGCACGGGGCTGCCTTCAAAAACAAATTCCCTATGAACCTTCTTTCTCTTCAAGGTAAAGATCATGACCTTAGTTTTGGTAGTGTTCACTTGCATCCCCACCTTATGACAAAAGAGCTCTAGCACTTTTAATTGTTCCTTCAAATCTTGTGTTGTTTTTGCCATTAAGACAAGATCATCTGCATATAAAAGCAACTTTATAACACAATTGGTCAAGTAGACCCCACCCCCACCAAACTTATCAATCCACTCCTCTAATTTGTCAATGTATATCCCAAATAATGTAGGGGATAAAGGGCATCCCTGCTTGACCCCGATATCACTTCCAAAACATTCTGAAAATCCTTGTTTGGTTTGAATTTTGGCCCAAACTTGTTCATATAGCCTATGAACAGCAGCTCTATAGTGTATTGGAATTTCCAATTCTTCCATCCTACTCCATAATTTGCTCCTAGGAACCGTATCAAAAGCTTTCCTAAAGTCAACAAAGCAGCAAAAAACCTCCTCTCCTTGTTTATCCCAGACCTTCTCGATCAAGTGTCTAAGAGTCATGCAATGATCAATAGTAGAATGTTTTGGCCTGAAGCCCGCTTGCCCTTTTGCGCGCTTTCCCTCCTTTTCCGCCCAAACACTGATCCGCTTTTCTATCATGCTCCCAAAAAGTTTACCAAAAAGAGGGTTGATCATTATAGTGCGGTAATTTGAAGGGTTGTTGATGTCACCACCTTTGAGCAGGGGGATGACAACACTAGTCGTCCAATTTGCAGGAAACCCATATTGAAGGACCTCATTGAATATTTTTTTAATATGAGGCGTGAGAGCCTCCAATCCCCATTTTAAGTGTTCTGCCTGTAAACAATCTATGTCACGAGCTTTACCCATTGCCAACCTTTTTATTCCTTCTTTAATGTTATCCGAAGAAAAAAGTTTAACCCTTGAGTTAATTATTGGAGGGTGTCTTTATCTTGCCCCCTCTCATAAAGTTGCTTTGCATACTCTAACCATTCAAGGTCTGTAATATTGTTCTCTTTATTCGTGTCTTGTTGCTGCAATTCTCTCCAAAAGCCCCTTGGATTGTGCCTCCCAAGCAATATTAACTCCTTCCTTCTAGTTTGCATATACACTTCTTTTTTCAGTCTGACCAGCTTTACATATTCTTTGTTATTACCCCATTTTTTAGCCCTTTTCTTTGCTGCTTTACAATCCTCATCGTACCATGGGTTAGCTGGAAAGCTATTTTTATCACTTTTTTTAGGCCTAGACCTTTTGCAAGAGTTGAGGGCCTTGAGAATAATAGAGGTCAACATGGTGTTGTCCATACTTTTTTTATTTGAGTTGAACATCCCATTGGTTCCCACCTCGTGCAATTGTTTTTCCAGCGTTGTTCGGAAGGTTTCTTGGTTTTCCTGCGTCAAAAGGATTGAACCTTGAGTAGCTTCTTTCTTTTCATTATGCTGCATCATCTCTTGCCGTTGAGTACCATTTTGTATGCTGATTTTCACCTGTATTGGATTGTGATCTGAATTCATTTCTATGGGACACTCCTTTACCTCTATGCCTATTAAACTTGTCACGAGTTTCTTTGAGCTTATAACATAGTCCACCACACTTTGACCATTGTATGTGTGACATGTGATGTTCCCAGAACTAGGCCACATTTTTAAACCATTGCATATAATTAAATCATACAAGCTGCACATTCCTAATAATTCTGCCCCATACTGTGTGATATCTCCTTTTCCATCTTGAGATAATCTTTCCCACTTTTGATTCCCTTCCTCTTCTAGCCATAAAGGGTTGTCCCCTATTCCCATCTCAATATCAAGGCAAAGAGACTGGTTATTTGCAGTTCTAGCATTAAAATCTCCAATTAGAATGATTTCCCCTTTGTGGTTATATGTTGTTATATCCTTTTTCAAGGCTGCATATGGGTCTTCTTTGTCTAATTTCTTCTTCTTGTAGAATTTTGAACCATGGGGAGCAAAGTAACATGCTGCAAGATAAATTATGTTCTCCTTTAACTCTATTTTTATCCATATGTACTGCTTATTTGTATCTTCCTTTTCAACTTGTATGATTTTTCCCCAAGAATCTCTTACTAAAATTGTTACCCCTCCATATCCCTTGCCGCTTTCGGTTAGCTCATTCCAAACTGACATCTTTGTGTAACCTTCAAAGTTCGGAACCTTGCAGCTCTCATGTTCATGTGTTTCAAGGAGGGCAATTATGTCCATCCCCTCAGCTATGGGCCCTAAACCAGGCCCCCTCCTCCAAGGATAGCCCCTACAGTTCCAGCTTACCAATGAGAGGTGTGCCTGGGGGGCCCCGCCTTCCTATTTATCATGTGTATTTTTGTTGCTGAATTGAGCTTTCCCTCTATACATCCAAGATTCATTACCTGCATTTCTTGCTGCTACCACTTTTTCCCATTCTTTTCTTCTCTCTTCCAATTGTAGTGGGGTTAGATCTTCATCTATGTAGAATCGTGTTCCCTTGAGAAGCCTTTTGTTCTTCATAATTTTGTTCTTGTCCTCTGCATTTTTTAGTGTTACCCTTACATTTCTATTCCTGCCATCTTGTGCCACTTTACCAATTCTGCTCGCTTGCTCAATATGCCCCACCCACTCCACCTTATCCGCTAAAAAGTCTTTAATTAGCTTATCTGTGTGCTCCCCTTCTCCATAGTCCTTCAGTCCTTTTATTATTACATTTGCTGCTCTATCATTCCTATGTTTTTCTTCCCCTAGATGCACCTTAATCTGCCTCTCTATGAGTTCTCTTTGGCTCTCTGCTGTCCCTTTCGTTACTTGTGCCCATGATTTTGTCTCTTCCAGTTGTTCCTTTAGCTTAGCTTCTCTAATTTCTATGCTTGCTATTGCTGATTGGAACTCCTCTAGCAGTGGGTTGCTCCTTTCCTCCACTTCTGTTGTGGAATTTCCCTCTTTGATCTGCTTTATCTCCTGCTTCATGGTTGATATTTCTTGCTGACCTATTTTCAGATTGGCCTGAAGTTTGACTATCTCCTCCCTAAAAAACTTGTTTTCTTGAGAGAGTTTGTGATTGGTATCCATGATCTCTTGCCATTTGTTGTACTTCCTCTGTTCTACGACTTCTAAACCTTCGAGTCTCTTCTTTAGCTCCATTAATTCATTAACATACAAGTCTGAAGACCAGGTTAAAGGAGTTGAGTTAGGACTATATTGGTTCGCCTGACCTTCACCTTCCACATCCCCCTCTGTTGCTGCTTCTTCCTGCTTCACTCTCTCAGCATCGTTAGACTGTTGATTCTGCAAATATATCCTTTCAACTTCATTTTCCAAGTTTTCCACTTGACTTTCCAGATTTTCAACTTGAGTTTCCAGATTTTCACGATTTTCTAGAAATTCTATCACTGGTTTTGCTTGCTCTTGTTTAGTTTCAGATGTGACGGTTGTCAGATTGAAACTTATAACTTTTGGAAGGATAGCAATAAATTTATTGTGCCCTAGCCATCTTAGTTTTCTAACTATTTTGGCCTGCCTACATTGCAAGATCCTCTTGTATTGCTTGGCATTTACAAATGTCAATCCCTCTCTGACTTGTGTGCAGGCCTGATGCTCCATATTCCAAGAGGAATCAGTGAGAAAGTACGGTGCTAGCATTTTGGTCTGTTTCATTTTGTTCCCTCTCTCAATGTTTTCCCCAAGTTCTTTCAACAAAACATTCCCTATGTCATCTTTGCATTTTGAGATCTCCACTGATAGACCCACCATTGATATTGATGTTTCTATCCTTGGTTTGAGTATTTAAGTTTAAAATTGGACCCACACTCCACAGTTTTCAGGTAGATGTTTTGCGTTGAAAATGCAAAGTTTGGAAGTATTATAAAGAAAGAGGGAGTGATAAGGAGAGAGGGAGAGATAGGGATAAAGATATATATAACTTGGGAAATATAGAAGCGATGTGAGAAAGATAAGCATATAGAGAGGAAGCAATGGAATGAGAGAGAAAGAGGGAGAGGGAGAAATAGAGATAGAAAGAGGGAGATGATGAGAGAGGGAGAGATGGAGAGATAGAAAGATAGAAAGATAAAGATATAGGAAGTGATATAGAGAGAGGTAGAGAGGAATATATAGAGGGGGCAAGAGTGATCAGAGATACACCTATGGTGATAGAGAAAAGCAGTAGAGAGGGGGTAGAGGTAGAGAGATAGAGATAGGGTGGGAGGAAAATAAAGTGTATGTATATAATATTTATATTGAATAATATGCATCATATTTCATAAAATATGTAATAATAAATATAAATTGAATATATTTTTCAATAAATATAGATAATATTCAACTTCTAATATATTTAACATTTTAATCATTTTTAATAAATATAATCTATATTTAAAAATAAATATAGATAAATATTAAACTTATAATATATTTAATTAGTCATATCTGTAAGAAGTTAAATTAAATTTATATTTAATAATGTATAGTATATATAAATATTATTTATATATAATATCTAAATATTATAATATTATGCTAAAATAGTTACAATATTAAATATATATAATAATTATTGGGATGATGATGGTGAAAATTATTAAATATATATTATAATAAGTATTATAGAAATTTTATTAAATTTCTATTATTTGATGTTTAGATAATATTATAATATTATTTAATATAATATAATTTTAAAAATAATTAAGTTTATAGAAAACTTATTTTCAATAATAATAAGCATAATATATTATAATTTTAAAAATAATACAAATGTAATATAAATATGTTAACAAAGTAATAAAAAATTATCTTGTTGAAAATGATATATCTCGACGTAATTTATATATGTTATTTAATAAGATAGATATGCTAGTGATAGTTCTAATTATAATATAATTTAAAGAAGTCATGTGCTTGGAATGAAAGCATGTCTTTCATTTGAACACATTTAAAGTAGATATTTGCATAATTCTAAAAACACATGATCTAGGGGAGAGGGACCCATAGTGGAGCACCCTAACTTTGGGTTTCTCAAAATCCTACATGAAAATTTCAAATCACTCCCAATTATGTACAATAGTTTATTTGGTAACTCATGTACTTCTATATTTCGTTTTAGAGCCACATCATCAAATATGATGCCACATCAACATGATTTTTGTTGAGGTATCCAAAAAGGCCCAAAAAATAAGTGAGACCAATAGTGGTGAACTAAGTCATGTTTTATTGGCGCGCTGATGTGGCATCACATGATTTGTCACTTTGCGTACTTTATGTATAAAAAGTGTTTTGCAATTTGATATTAAAGTGCTCCACTATGAGGGCCATTAAGGACTATTTTTATCCCCACTATTGAACCCTGCTCCATTATGGGCCCCTCTCGCCTATTTTGGATCAATTTGGATTTTCAACTTTTGGTACCCATTAACATAGTTTATCTTGTTTTTACATTAAGATTAATTTATTTAGTTTAAAAGGAAGTTGAAAAAGTTATTTTATTCTTTAAATGCATTCAACACATTTAATAGCAACTATAAACCACTTTAGTAGACTAATACAAAGAGCAATCGGTACAATGTTAAGCATTTAATACCACACACCCTTCACTTTTATTATTGAGTCTAGCTACACCTATGTAATGAAAGATTAATAAGACCTCATTGCAAGCTTTGTTCACTTTGGTATGTACCCTATACAATACCATAGCCAAGCAAGTGAAAGATAATACTTTCAAGTTAAATTTTTCTTCGTAGCATGGGTTGTACCATTAATTTTCAGCTATGTTAGATACCTAAGATATTACAAAAATGTTCAAAAACTGAAGATCAATCCAAAATTTAGTATTTCCATCACGATCGTGCGTTCACTCTACATTCCTTTGATTTTTATTTATTTTAGAAAATATTATCCACTACCAATTTTTCAAAGCCTCCAAACTTAAAAAATGAATCTCTCTTAACTTATATCCTCACTTCTCTCAAGATTTTCAAATTATGCAATTATGAAAACACAATGTTTATCTTATATTTCATTTTTCCCCTATTTCAATTCTTCAAAATATATGCACCCATAAGAGAGTATTTATTTCTAACTCAAATATAAAACTTCCCCATTCATGTACATAATTATGAAATGAATCAAATTCCTTTTTATTCTTTCTACAATATTAAAAAATAAATGTTTGGTTGCCAACCCAATTTAGCTTGACCTCCATTAAAAATGTTGTGTAACAATCAAATATTATTGCATTAAATCCTGTTACCAAATGGTTTAATTTTGTGAAGATTGTTAAATGATATTTTGTGAAGTTTTTTAATTCTTATTTATATTGTAACTTCTAATTGAAGTCAAAATATATCATTACTTTTTATGACTTTTTAAATTAATAAAAAATTGTTTTAAATTTAAATATATTTTTTAGATATTATAATTTGTTTGTATTTTTAATGTGATTTTTTTAAAATATATTTTTTAGATATTATCTCCAAGTTTGTTTGGGCCCACCTCATTTAACAATTAAAAGATTAATACCGTTGTCTTTTTATTAAATGATATTTTGTAAAGTTTTTTAATTCTTATTTGTATTGTAGCTTCTAATTGAAGCCAAAATATATCATTACTTTTTATGACTTTTTAAATTAATAAAAAATTGTTTTAAATTTAAATATATTTTTTAGATATTATAATTTGTTTGTATTTTTAATGTGATTTTTTTAAAATATATTTTTTAGATATTATCTCCAAGTTTGTTTGGGCCCACCTCATTTAACAATTAAAAGATTAATACCCTTGTCTTTTTGTTAAATGATATTTTGTGAAGTTTTTTAATTCTTATTTATATTGTAACTTCTAATTGAAGCCAAAATATATCATTACTTTTTATTACTTTTTAAATTAATAAAAAATTGTTTTAAATTTAAATATATTTTTTAGATATTATAATTTGTTTATATTTTTAATGTGATTTTTTTTAAATATATTTTTTTAGATATTATCTCCAAGTTTGCTTGGGCCCACCTCATTTAACAATTAAAAAATGGCCAACATAAGCGATACAAAAATAATCACTTTGTGATGCACATTACAAGGCAGCCACATCAGCTAATTATTATTTTATTTGTTTTGTTTTCAATCTTATCTCATCTCTCCATATATACAAGGTGGTCCACGAGTTTTTGATTTTTAATTAATTTCTTTCACCATATAAAACATGGCTCCACCACATGCATTTAAAAATAATAATATATATTTTTTACTTCTAAAATATAATTTTAATAATTTAATTGTTCAATAGAAAGTTGGGTCATGATCAAATTTTATTCAACAACGTAAAATTCAAATTGAAGGTAGATGAAAAATTATCAAAAACTCTATATATCAATTGTCAAAATTTTCATTCTAAGTCATTCAAAAATAATAGACATGACCCACATAACATTTGAAGGCAAAAAATACAAGTGTCACATCAAAGAAAAAAAATCTAAATGCTCAACTCCAACACATTTGAAATATATTATTATTAATTGACATATAAACTGTATAATACTATAATATTCATTCAATTTAAATAAGTTTTTCAACTAATCAATTAATTAGTTATTAAAAAAAAAAATTATATTAATAATATTTTAACAATTTTTGAATTCTTGAAAATCTATATTTGCAATTTTTTAATAATTATACATTTTTACATTTTATTAGTATTGTTTTCACATTATTTTATGCATGTATTTTTTTAAATTAGTTCATCTAAAGAAATGTATTACCAAAAATTACTTGATTTATTTAAAATTTATGATTTTAAAAAAAAATCTAAAAAGCTTCACCTCTAATTTTATAATTACATTATAAAAATGTAGTAAAGAAAAAACTTTCATTACTTTTTAATAGTTAATTTACAAGTCACATTGGGTAGAAATTTTAACTGATTCTAAAGTTCATATAAAA
Source organism: Sequoia sempervirens (assembly GCA_007258455.2). Taxonomy (NCBI): domain Eukaryota; kingdom Viridiplantae; phylum Streptophyta; class Pinopsida; order Cupressales; family Cupressaceae; genus Sequoia; species Sequoia sempervirens. Next base: position 36,350,356 of record VDFB02047144.1, read on the forward strand.
AATTACACCAACTTAGACAATTATGTTCTTAAATGTTCTCATATGTTGTTGGAATATATGCTCTGGTTAGTTGTTGGAACAAATCATAACAACATTGTACCATGTTGTGTGCACGTCATCATATATTGTAGAGGTGTTTGGTTTAGGGTATGTTAGTTTTAGTTGTTATTTATCTCCAATTTGTTTGTTGTCCAATAGCTCTAGTTAGTTGATATAATTGCCATAATTATAGGTTGTTGTTGAAGTCTTTTGGAGCTATAAATATGTAATCTGTTTATGAATAAGTAATAGAAAAATCAGTGAGTGTTTTGTAACTATTCCAAATTCTATTTTGGTATCAAAGCCATCATGCTCCATGTTCTCCTACTTTCTTGAAATTTTGTTTTCTACATCTTCATTGTGAGTGAAGGCGATGGGGATTGGAATGAGATGAATTTGATCCTTAAATATATTTTGGGATAGTAATACAAAGAGAAGATACGTTGCTAAACAACAAATCTTCCCCAAAGCCATCATGAGGAGGTTGATGTTTGCTAGTGTAGGATATATTGATTAATCTAATGTGATAGAGGAATTGTTGCCAAAGGTGAAGAAAGCTGCTCTATCAAAGTACAAGAAAGTGGAGACATGCTTGCTACAACATGTATTAAGAAGAAAAAGAAGTGTTCTTTGCCAAGAGGAAGACATATGCTATTAAGCCTATTTTCAAATCTGCTACTACCAAGTCAAAGTTTGTTGAAAAGAAATTTGTTGATACATAGTCTGTTGCAACTGTAAGAGTTGAGAGAATATCAATCATTGTTGAAGAACCACGAGATACTGATACATTTGTCCTATTTTGAAGAGGCCAAGACTTTGAAGACAATGAGCAATGTAGTAGATGATAGATAAATTCCCAATAGTCTAAGGTGCTAGTGGATCGAAGAAATGTGAGACATACATGTGAGGATTGATTTCCAATAGTTGAAGGGAGATTTGTAATCTAGAAGTTCAACGTCATACCCTTACGAGGGTGATGAGACACTTCATGCGCAAATGGTGTCCAATGATGTTGGGAACTTGTATTACAACTAGGTGACTATACCTGAGATCATCCTAAAAAAGTCTTATTGATCTAGAACTATTTTCAAAGAACAAGTTTAGCATAATGTATTTTCTATTGTTTTATGTTAAATGTTGTAGCCTTAAGAGGGGGTGTTGGAATATATGCTCCAACATAACTATTAGTTGTTGTAACAAGTCATAACAAAATTGTTTTCATGTTGTGTACATGTCATCATATATTGTAGAGGTGTCCAATTTGTTGTCTGTTAGTTTGTTTTACTATTTATCTCTAGTTTATTATCCAATAGCTCTAATTAGCTACCAATATAATTAGCATAATTATAAGTTTCTGTTGAAGTCTTTTGAAACTATAAATATATAATCTATTCATAGATAAATAATAGAAAAATCAGTGAATGTATTGTAACTGTTCCAAATTTTATTTTATGCACCTTTGGAAAATACCATTGCAGAATGTATAACTCATATTTTGTGATCCAGATTACAGAATCATGGTGTCGTTGGCCTTAGCCTTACCTTCTTAAATATAGTTTTATTTTTATTTTTGGTAATTTTAATGTTTTTCCGCGGCATTCTAGGGTCTGGTGTTTCATGATTTGGATAGATTGTAAGATTTTTTGAGTTCAAACCCTTTTCTGTAGTAAGTTTGTAATGCTCACGATTATTTTGAGTTGAAGAAGCCTCAAATCGCTAAAAAGGACACCGAATTCATGGAAGTCTTTGTAATTTTTTATGTATCATTAAATGTTGACGTTATTTCTGAAAGCAAAGAAGAAATCGTTGTTCTATTTTTTCTTAGAGATATCTCATTAGAGCAAGATTTTTGTAAGTGGACCCATAACCATTAGGAACTCAAGGGATGTTTTATTGAACCATTTAGGGGTTTGGCTAGAGATTACGTTGTGTGGACCTTTTTAATTCAGACCAATGTTTGGTTGTGTTGCATTACATTTTTTTGGATTATCTATGGTCAATCTTGTTATGTTCATGTTTAAGGCCGTTTTTTTCATCTCGAAGGAATAATTAAATCAAACTATTACATGTGGGTCAAATTTTTTTTCTTGAATCTTGTTTTTCAACCTTTCTTACAAGATATAACAACTCAACTAGGTGAATTTTTATTGTGTAAACAACACTTACAAATCAGCTACCTTATGTTCTCATAGTCCCATGGCTTGCATTGAGATGGATCAAACATAACCCCTTGCCAACTCTATTAAATTAGTTGGACTTGGCTTTGAATTTGAACAACATATTAATTATCTTAACAAGCCTAATGCTAATGAAGGGAAGGATACTTCATTTGTTACTATCATATTTGTAAACTTAGAACATCTCAACCACATTCATATAACCATTGCTTTAACACTTCAACTTCAAATGATGAATTACAAAATTTTGCTACACTTCCTCACCCCTCTCCTCCAATCTATCACATCTCAATTTATTTACTTGCATTTAATAATGTTAAGTTAATTGAAATAATTGAAAAATGAAATTTATCTGTTATAGTTTATGGAATTTGATAAATGCAATAAAATTTGAAAAAATGAATACCTTTGCAACTTTATGATTTACAAGAATTATTTCATAATAATTATCGGTTAAAGGTTATTGATGAAGTTGGAAAGTGCAAGAGTGTGCGTATGTAGGAGCATATTGAAGACCGAGAACATGGTTGAGGCAGGAATGCTTAGCCGGATGACAAACGGTAAGCAAGATTAGAATTTGGAAACGTACACACCACAGTAGACCATGACATCTGCATTTGTCTTGCAATTGAAAAATATCATTTTTTTCTTGTAGGAAATCGTAAATGATTGAATAGGCAATCTTATGAAAGAAACAAATTTATTGAATCACTTGTCTCCCTTGTCTATTCAAGCTAATTTCATAACTTGGTGTTGGAAATGCATTTGATTATACATAATTCTCATGAGAAGAACAATTTAATTATTTTTTCTAATGGATTTTAATGATAAGTGCTTGCTTTTATTCATAACTCCCTCAATAAATGAAAAAAGGGTTAACCCCTCCCATATTGGGAAGAATGAAATAATGCTCAGAAATAGAGAGTGGGTGACTAAGTAATGGAGGTGTGGAGAATTAAGACCACTCCAATTTTAGTATGCAAAATTGATGGATAGTGGGGAGTGGACAATTTTGAAAGAAGGAGATAATCTAGGAAAAAAGCATGGAGAAGATTGTCAGGAAAAAGCAGAAGGCACAAAAGAAGGGGGTAGTTGTTCTCCATTCATTTGAGGCAAAAGCAATGAACTTGCAAACAAAAGAGGTAATTTGATGCCTTTCTCAGATGTTTCCATCAAATGTTCAAATTACTCTTTCTTCGTGAGCATAATGAGCATTGAGTGCCTTATTTTTATCTTTTGTTATACATTGTTGTTGTTGAAAGTATAAAGTGGGGTCAAACCACAATAGTGGTTTACAAATTTTATGAGGAAGGAAATTCCATTTTTTTTCCTTTCCCCAAACTTAATGGGTTCGGTCGAACTCAATGGTTCAACCAAACCACATTATATGTTCAACTGAACCCCCAAACCCTAAACAAAAATAATAATATTTTAAGGGGTTCGGTTGAACATGGAACCGACAAACCCCTCAAATAAAACATAAAAAAAACATTGTCATTTTTTACTATCATTTTAAACTTTTTTACCGGTTAACCACATTAGCGTCGTCGCGTGACGGGGAGAGCGTGATCTAAAAGCGACTTCATCTCTTTGGCGAATGCAAACTCAACTTCATCTCTCCAAACTTCATCAACCCAACTTGCATATCGAGCACTAGGTTTGTCAAATTCGAATTTCATAGAGTTTAAAATGCATTTGTTTGTTAAATTTTGAAACCCTAAATGCGAAATTTTTCAAATTTGTTGAATTGAAACTGCATTTGTTTGAAAGTTTCTAAAGCCTTTTCAACATACCACCACACTATTTCTCACGATACATTTCTACTCGTCAAAAATTATCATGCCCTGTCTATGCTTCCACATTTTGCATACATTTCTACTAAGGCACCTCAATTTATTTGAGGCATTATATCAAACAGTTCATTAACAAATTTATTTGAGGCATTATATCAAACATTTCATGGTAATTTTTGATGGAGTATGATAGAAATAGTGTTTCATTGTATGCACCCTATATCAAACAATTCATTAACAAATTTATTTGAGGCATTATATCAAACAGTTCATGGTAATTTTTGATGGAGTATGATAAAAATAGTGTTTCCATTGTATGCACCCTATATCGAACAGTTCATTAACAAATTTATTTGAGGCATTATATCAAAAACACTATTGGAAATTTATTTGAGGTATTATATCAAAAACACTATTTCTATCATACTCCGTCAAAAACACTATTGGAAATTTATTTGAGGCATTATATCAAACAGTTCATTAACAAATTTATTTGATAAATTATATCAAATAGTTCATGATATAAAGTTTAAGGTGCATACAATGGAAACTTGGATAAAATTCTTCATATTTTGCCTTTGAGTCTTATGACATTACTCCAAAAATGGTTGGTGAATTAAATGTATGAATCGAAGAATAAATTTAGAGGAAAGAAACTAGATTGTTTGAATGAAATGTATAATAAAATAGTTCTATTAGGATTAGAAGGAATGAAGGTATTATTAAATTTTCTAGTATTAGGAAAATATAAAAATATGTCCACTTTTACTATATATATATATATATTTAAAACTATTCTTCATATATCCATGTTAAAACTATTAAAAGTTAAATTACACAAATCAATTTAAATTTGTACAAAAGAAATAAATGAGCTTTGACTAAGAGCGAATATTTAAAATATAGCTATCCTCTTTGCAAAATCCAATTTGATTTGAGATATTTATGGACAAAAATATGGATGAGCATGAGGTAAGTAAGAAAGAATAACCTTAATTTATATCTTCCCTCATCAAATAATTTCACGTTTAAAGAGTTTCTTAAGGCATATCCAATTATGAAAAACTATTATATACTTGTTATAACTATATTAAAGTATATCATGAATAAATTAAAAGGATAAAAAGTAAATCACTAAAAACACATACATAAATCATAGAAGTAAATTGATTAATATAAGGAGATTCAAGTGGTTGGATAATTTTTTCCAAGGAGTGGAAGAGGTTAAGAAGGAACCATCAAATAAATATAATATTTTAAATACTTTAAAAGAAAAATACATTTCTCCCTGCTCTAAATTGAAATGGTATTCCTTCTAAGATGATAATAATTTAAAAAGAAGAAAATAATCATTATGAAGATCAAGTACCATTGATAGGTTTTAAGAGATCAAATAAAATATTCAACAACAAAAGAAAAAAGAGAAAATAGTTAATGCTAAAGAAACAACTACAACCAAGCTACTCTGTTATAAATTCTTCTCTTATGTAGTCTTCATTTCCCTACAAATTGTGTCCTCCTTGTACAAATTAGCTATTGATCATCATAGTGAAACAAATTTAACATTTTGAAATGGTTAAACATTATTATTATTTTTATTTGTATAAGTATAATTATTATGGGTTCATTTCTCCTCTCCTACTCTTCCTAATAAGGTTCTATTTTACAAGCCTCATATAAATGTTAGGGTTCTAACTTCTAAAAATTGAATAGTGTCAACTTAATCTCATTAGACAATGCTCCCCTAGTATTAATGGGGCCAACTTTTTATCTATCAAACTCGGCTATGTTTACATTGAATAAGAATTTGATACCTTTATCCTAATACTTGAACTAAGATATCTTGGCTCTAATTTTAGTCCTTTTATCTAAAAATTATTGGTGACATATCCATTCGTGTTTAGTTTTAATCATTTATTATTGCAATTAATTATTACAAGGAGATTCTTGAAGCTTGTATTCCATCCCCACCATTTTTATTCTAAATATTTGACATTTTCTTTCAACTTAAAAGTCTAAATTTTATCCTTAATGCTATACATATTTTTCTAGGATAACACATATTCATTATATTTCACTAAATGTGTTCAGGCATAGAAGAAAAAACTTCAATATATCTTTAAGATAACTTTGATACCATCAAGATAATCCCACCTTTCATTGCATTAATATCAAGGTTAACTAACCCTTCCTCTTTACATGCTTTTCAATTAGAGTATCCTCTAGTAAAATAGAAACATTAATAGTGTGGTTATCAAAGAGTGTCTAGGAATGCACACATCACTATTATTAATGAATTATAAGATTGTAAGAAATGTTATGGAAGAAATAACTATCTAATAGAGAATATAATGTATTAGTACATATCTAACTATTACATATTTTTAATAAAGCCCCTTTAAAATCTATCTTATTGCCATTTAATGAGTCAACTAGGTTGAAAATTATTTTCATCTTATTCCCCCAAAATTCATCACCTTTACAACAAAACTTGATTTCATCTAATTTATCTTATTTATTCTCAAATCATATTAAAATCACCACCTTAAACTCTAAGAAATATTTGGTAACTTATTTTTTTTTCTTCATTTAGAAAGGGGTGTGAAGGGGATTTAGAACCTTTTAAAGTTTCTTTCAAAATAACTAGGAAGATTTTATTCATTGCCTTTCTTGTTGCTTTTAGGATTAGTGTTATGAATTTTGTGCCTTCATTCTTAAAAATTCTTATATCAACTCATTTAGCATTTCCATGATCTTTTTATATGGGAAAGGTCAACATACAATGAGGTAGACACTTTCCATTTTTTTTATTCCTTAATTAGTTCTTTCTAGGGAAACTTTTAGTCTTTTCGAACACCTTACAAAAATATGATAAATGTGTGATTATTTTTCTTTCCACTCTATAAATTTTTGATGTGGTTGGATATATAATTGAGATGATTCACTCATAATGTACAATGATAAAAATTTAGTATATATGAAAGAAATATTTTCGAGACATCAAACTACTATTCTACATAACTCTCACATGGAAATAAGAATATTATTTTATTTTAACTAAAGAAATTGTGTGTACTCTATCTTGAAAATTACTAATTAATTTTGAATTATATACTTATAATTTAAAATAAGAGCATCCTTTGTAACATGAAATAGATAGGTTAATTTTAATGAAATAAAATATGTTTTATATGCAAGAAAGATTTCAAATATATGGAACTCATACATTGAGAAATTGACTAAGATGTAACTCTGTATGACAATTAAGATCTTGAATAATTTATATACCTTCTTTCAATAATTAACATTAGAAATTAATACTTTGGCTCATATTGTATACCACCCACCTCCCAATGGTCTTGGAATGGATGCATTTAGATGGAGAAAGGATTTCAAAAGGCTCATGAGTACTTGTGGACCCCTCAAGGCATGATATATAACACATGAACTTTATTTATGAAATTTGGTCTTTTGTTGTTGGCTTCTAGTATGAATGTTATCTATAAGGTGGAATTCTTAGTTGAGACTCTCAATCTTCCATTGCTGGTTTCTAGTGTGATTATACAATATGCTCACCAAATTGTATTAATTTCTAATGTTAATTATTCAAAGAAGGTTTTGTTTCATAAGAAGAGACCTATGTTAACATATTCCAAGGCATGTTATTATCCACAAATGCATGACACTAATTCACATCTCTACCAAGTTCTAAATAGATACAGATCCGCCATTTCCATGGAGGAGATTGATGGTTTAAAAAGAAAATATCATGTCATTTCTTTCTTGAGAAGTCATGTTTTCATTCATGATTTGCAACTTCCATCTTCATCCAAAAATAAATTTTGTTATCGTTATGTGCTTGATATTAAAACAAATCAAAACCTTCATTTGAGCATGATTGCCAACACAAAGGTAAACAAGTGGAAACAAAAGAAAGCTCGGTTAATGGCTTTCAGCATGTTGGTGGAAAATCTGCATCTTTTTGAAAGTGGCTTCCTAGCTTATCAGTCTTATGTTTAGTAAGGTTTGTAATCTCCACTGTGTTATGTATTCAGGTCACGGGCATATCTAGTATGATGTCTTCTTTTGGGTATTTTGGGTGCATAAGAGAATGTGCATATGTACTGATCTATTCAACCAATGTGCTTTTGTAACATTGTAATCAAACAATTGGTCATTTGTACTAGGACCTCATTGGTCTTTTGTATATTTTGTAAAATTTGTTACTCAGACTGCAACTGGGGGTTTTCTTGCTAGTTCTTTCCTGCCAGTATGTCCGCCTGAACCAACTATATGTAAAATATTATATATAAATAAAATTATAAGTGGTCTCCCACTTTTGCTTAAAAAAAAAGTTCTTGTAAATGTCCACATCTTTTTCTTTGACACAATTGCTATTTTTTAAAATATTTCTTATGATTTTTCATAATGTTGGTCAATACTTTACTGTAAATATTCTATAGTCATGCTCTTAAATGTCATAAGAATATGTCATAAGAGGGTTTCATCTTATAAAACTATAATAATATTATATGCATTTAGAACATCTTAGACACCTCCCTTGAAGCATTCAAAAAATGACAAATAACTACCAACACAAAGTGAGATGCCTCATTTCCTAATATGAGGACAAAATAATAAATCAAAATATTAGGATGCAAGGTTGACCCAACTTTCCCAATACTTGGCTAAGTTTATCATCTATTGAGGAGTGGATCCCAACAACAATTGTGCTTAGTGCTTACTACTAATCAAGGAATACTATTCATTTTTCTTTATTGTTGTGCCCTAATGACTCCTCATCTCAAGTTAGAATTGTGGAATGGATTTTATGCCCTCTGTGACTAAATGGCTACAAGGGAGGTGAGAGATGTGATATGGTGGAAAAAACCAAGATACAGAGTTGGTTTAGTTCTCATAAACTCTCTAAAAATAATTGAATTCCTATCCTAACTAGAAATGCCATGGGGGTTTAGATCCCATTTGAATAAAAAATATTCTTATCTTGATCACTAGTTCCTTGGACAACTAAAGGGTGGTGAACTAGGAAACTTAGTTGTATTGATAGATTAACACTTGAAGATTACATTTCCTGTACCAAATTTATTACTCCACAAAACACCCTTATTTAAGTAGATTCTATTAAACCTATCTCTTTTTCACACATATCACCTCCCAATTCTTTTTAAACTTTCAAACTTCTTACATTCCTCATACCTAATAATCTATCCTTCAAGCTCAACACTTCCCACCTCAATCAAATTGATCACCTTGCTTCCCTAATATCCCTTTGGTTGATGTTCCTAGACCTCATCAAAATGTTAAGTGGATACAATTGTGGAATGATGCGATTAAATCTATTGCACTACCTTACTATGATCTTACAATAAGAATATGGCTAGAAAAAGTTCTAGAATGAAAAAAATAAAAATGGATCCAAATAGAAAAAAAAACTTGTTTTGGCTTTAGCACTTACTAATAACTTTTTTGCAATGAGTGGTTGCTTCCGTTGAAATAAAACTTAGAAGATTTGAACTTAATTGTGGTAGAGGATCTCAATTAAGAGACAGGCTACATTGGATGAAAGGATATAAGGGATACAAATTATTTTTTAGTTATCTCAAACAAATTTACATTCCCGAGAGTGGATAATATCTATCATTGATCAAGAGAGGTAGTTCCATTACAACTCTAATGATATTAAATCCATTTTCCTCCAACATTACAAATATTTTTTAATTGATCTATTTGAAGGAGATCCACGTCAAGATATAGTGAAAAATTATGGGCATAACAATTATATATTTTTTAACATATATAAAATGTATGGTTGGATTAGTGAGATATTTATAACAAGTATGCAATATGAAGTCAAACTTTATTAGATTTGATTCTTAATAAATTAGTTTTAATGATTCAATTTATAGCTTTATGCAATCTATAAGTTTAAATAGTTTGATGGTATCTAAACTTTATAGATATAAAAATATGATAAATGTCTGATTATTTTTCTTTCCAATCTATAATTTTTTGATGTTCTTGGCTATATAATTGAGATGATTCACTCATATTGTAATGATAAACTTCATCCTCATATGAAGGATTTTATATTATCTTCCATTAAATTCATCCTCTTTATGAGATTCTTATGGAATATTGATATTCTAGTGTGAATTCTTAATTTTAGACATATCTTAACTAGATAAATTTAGGTTCAATGAAGGAAATATAATTTTTTCCACTTACATAATCCTATTTTGAAGTTCATTTATGTTAACAACTATTAGATTAAATATTTTTATCCCCAATTATTTTCAAATAATTTTATACTAATCTTTGTATTCTTATTCTTTCTTTCATCATTTCATTTAAAATTTGAACCATTTAAGGATGCTATGTTATAGATTATAGTTGTCTTCCAATTCTTTTTAAATTGTTAATGGTATGGAAATATTATTGATGAGTAGATGAATTAGTACAACTATTTTAGATTTTTATTCCCTTTATCTAGATATATTATTTACCAAAGTCTCGTTGCTCTTTTAGGTGTACTGTATATAACATGGAAAATGTAGATCATGTTCCACTTGCACCAGATTCTTTGTTTGCAAATACTAGTAATGGGATTAAAAATTTGAGAGATTCATTAGCACATGGTGCAAACTCAGGGGTATATAGTGAACCATGCATGTTAATATTGCATAGTCTAGAAAAACTAAAAGATGAACTTGAGAGTACTAGTGCATATTCCTTAGATAGAGTGACTGCTATTCTTTCCTGCATGCGGGAAGAAGTACATGGTGACGTTCCCCTTAAACAAATACATGATAGTGTCACCAAAGAAATGATAAAACCCACTTGTTTTCCATTTTATCAAAATGTGCATAAGGTTAGGGGATACCATGTTACTAGATGTGTCGATCATGCTATGGCCTCATTGATTTACCGACGATTTCTCACAGCACATGGTCTATACTCAAACAATGACTAGATTCCATTGTATTTTGTTCAGCAGTTGTATGCTGAGGTCCATTTGGGCCTCCAAGTTAACTACTTGGATATTCCACTATATGTTGGTCAGGGGCGTGGGAGGATTGCTGATAGGCCCACCTATCATCGAGCAGATAGACCACCCTAGTGTTTAGGGTATTGGTTGGTGAGAGGTCTCCTGCTCTCACCCCAACTCTAGCCCCCATAGCAGATGAGATTGTCGTTGCTTCCCAAAAGGAAGCAATTGACACTGTAGGTGATATTGTGGTTGCCACCACTAGGATATCTGATGATCGTGTAGGTCAGTATTTGATGTCCAGACATTCCTGATCCATGCCATTTTTAGCACAGTGGTCGTCATCCCTACTCCTACCCAACTTGATGTACTTATAGGAGATATGTCATGCATGACTTTGCATTGTTTGGCTGAGGACCTGTTGGAGGCATATGACAACATTGCATCAGACAATGGGATTAGTATAGAGCATGTTAGAGATCATTTGAGATGCAGAGGTCATTCAGTTCCAGGATCCCATCACTCTCAACCGAGCACTAGTGCGCATCAGGATCCACCTACAATTCATTCAACAGTTGCATAGACTATGGGTTTTACTGATATGTTGATTGGTTTTGGTTCATCATCGTCGATGCCATCTCACCTTCATAGTCCTCTACATTCATCATTTATGGCATGACATGGGATAGATCATATGGATGCAGATATTGATTCGTCGCTTGACCGTTTGGTGGATATGGTGGAGGCGATTGTTTTAGAGGAATTAGGTCATCCGATATCAAATGATATTCATGTATGTGTGCATGTGCATGTTTCAATTCTTTTTTCATTATTTTTAATTTTTTTTTAACTAGATATTCATGTAAGTTGATATATATATGTATATATATTGTTACAGGTGGACATACCTCATATCACTCCTAGCTTTGGTCCTGATCATGTGCATGATCGATGTGACTTTGTGGATGAATTTGCTGCCAGTGGACATGTGAGTTTTTCATTTTTATATAATCACATGTGCATATGTACATGCAATATTTATGCATGCATATATCTAGATTGCTATTTAAAAATACAAGTTCATTTAAAAATAACTTTCATAAAATTTATTTAATATAAATTATATGTATTTAACACATCCTGTACACAATTTTATTTGTAGGGCTCAACACATCCATCAGAGCATGACTGTTCTCATTTATATGGCCATTCAACTAGGAGTAGACATTCATATTAGGCCATGCACACTAAATTTTTGATCTTTACCACATGCATTTGCTTATACATGATGATCTTTAGTATTTAAGATTTGATGATCTCTAACTTACATTTGCTTATTTGTTGATCTTTAATATTCGACATTTGATGATCTTTAATTTACATTTTGCTTATATGATATGTACATATATTTTCTTATATGATATATATATACATTTGCCTCTTTGCTTATAATATGTGTTATGTTTATATGTATTGAATCCCTTTACATGTATGTACATGTGTTTGGTTATGGTTTAAACATATTTACATATAATATATGTATGCATTTGCTTTAAATATTCAATATACATACATGTTTTCTTATTTTATGATCTCTTACAACTTACATTTCCTTATATTCAATATACATTTGATCTCTAGTAGAATTTTAGGGAAATCAATGCCACTTTATAATTAAGTTCATTCATGTTGATCACAATAAATATTTTTTTAAAAATGACTTAAGCAACATGAACCATTGAGTTGAGAACAAGATATAATCTTTTGACAAGTAACTTGAAATTCAATTCAAATATAATTAAGAAAAATTCAATTCAAATTATACCTCTATTATCGTTTTTTGACAAGTGGCAAATTCAATTCAAATATAATAGAAAATTTAATTCAAATTATACCTCTATTATACATTTTTGACAAGTAACTTGAAATTCAATTCAAATATAATTAAGAAAATTCAATTCAAATTATACCTCTAATATACATTTTTGACACTTTAACAAAATTCTAAAATTACTAGATATGTTGTGCATACCTATGAATTAAATAACAACAAACTCCACAATGAAATAACTTGTTTGTTTACTACTTGATTCATTTAAACTAGGATCTAGTTATTCCATGTGCACTAGAATAATTTTTTTCCCATCCCATATGCATATAAATAGAAGCTTATTTTTCATTATTCTAGATATCAAATTGCAAGATTAATTCTCATTTATATCACTTGGAGCGGAGATTTTGGAGAAGTTTTTGCACATTTATCAAGGAGGCAAATATTGGAGCTCGACAACTTTTCATTTTTATCAACCAAGGAAAAATTTGGAGGATAATTTAACTAAGTTGGTAGAGGACTTGTTTTGAGTCATCTTTAAGTTGAAGAAGAAAATGGGACAACAAAGAAAAAGAAAAAAAGTGTCTCAATGAAAATTGTCAAAAGAAGAACATAAGAGGTGTGAACAAAACTTGGAAAATTATCATAGAAAGAAACAAGGTACATGCTTGTTTCTTCTCTCTCTCACTCTCAAGTGTGTGTTTATGACTTTTACTTTGAAAAACATGAGTATTCATTTGATGGGATGGAATCCATAATTTGTGCATTACTCCACCCAATAATTTGGTTAGTACACCTAAACATAAATTTGTATGTGCATACATTTTGCATTGGCTTTCTTATTAAAATTAGAAATGTTTAATGTATGACCATTTTTCAACTTACAATACCCCAACTTAAAATGTACTCTTAAACTAAAATATTGTACATTAAATCCTTCCCTACAAACCTTACACTTATCTTTTACCAATACCTTTGTTTAATGTTTTGTCATCACATTATCATTGTTGAGAGTATTGCATCTACACAATTTTCTCTTTACTTTGTTCATGAATAAAATGATAGTGTACTTCAATACATGCTTAGTTCTCAATGAAACCTTAAATTTTGTGTCCCTCACTATGCCACTTTGATTTTCATAATTTTTTCAACCACATTAATTATTTTATGGCTTTGCAAATTCCTATATATTCTAACTTTGCACTTTGAAAGAAACCATTATTTTTTCTTAATTATTCATGAAACTGCACCTTCATGTACAATGAAATAGCATTCTAATGTTGATATTTGGTGATCAATATCCCCTATCCAATCTACATTGCAACATCTAATTAGCTTAAGATTTAGTAAACTCCCATTGAATTTAATCTAATGATCAATAGTTCCTTAAAAATATTTTTTAAATATTTTAATAAATGCCCAATTCGAAGCTCTAGAATTATTTGAAAATTAGAACTCAAATTATACTTAAAGCCAATTCAATGTTAGGTTTTCTAGAGACTAACACATGTATACATCAAAACTCAAGCTATATGGTGCCAAGGAATAATAGTTATATATGATAGATTAGTCTTTAAATTATGTCTTAAAACACATTTGTTTTGAAGGTTTCTAACCATGTCATTGCACTTGAATGAATATAAATACTTTTAAATGTCCTCAAGTCATCTTGGTCATGCAAGTTGTAATGTTTATATGATCCTTGACTCCAATTCCTTAAGCCAATTCTTTTTGTTTCTATATTTGTGTTTTGTGTCTTTGGTCTTTTATTTTCATCACTTCAATGTTCTCAAATTATTTTTATGTTTTATGCTCTAGGGATTCCTCAAGCTGGAGTTGAGCCAAATCTAGATATTGGATCAAACAAATCCATTGAAGAACACATGGACCTTGAAGTTAGGGAGGAGACCCAAGTTCAAACAATGCTTGTTGGAGAGGGGTCAAGATCACTTCCTTCTATTGGTATGGATGACCATATAAAACTAGCACAAACTTCTCTCACTTATAGCATCATGTTTTATCAGTTTGTTTGCTTGCATACATAAACTTCACTTATATAACATCATCTCTCACTTTTGTTTGCAAAATATTTTGTGACATGTAGGAAGGGATCAACAAGCAGAAAGTTTTCATGCTCAAGTCGAGCCAAATCTAGACATTGGATCAAATGAATCCGCTCAAGAATGCATGGTCCTTGAAGATAGGGAGGAGGCACAAGTTCAAACAATGCATGTTGGAGAGGGGTAAAGATCACTTCCTCCTACTGGTATGGATGAGCATATAAAACTAGTTGAGAAGGTGAGGAAACAATTTTCTCATAGAAATTTAGATCATTTACTTGAAATGGATGTGGAGAAACTGGAATATTATGCCAACCAGCCTTATAATAAGAGAAAGAGGTCAATGACTAAATCTGTAAATGGAATGATCAATCATCTTCATACACTTGAAAAAACCCAATTGTTATCACGTTTACTTCTTCGTGATGAGCTCAAAGAGTCATTACAATTGTTGGGTGTACATTCGACATCAAATAAGAAGAAACACATGGGATTACAAAAGGATATTGTTAAAAATGTTAAAAAGGGTTTAGATTCCATTGGGAAAGGATCTCGATCAATGGATAAGGCCACTACAAGAAGGGTGATGTTGACATCTATTGTACATCAAGATATAGCAAGAAAAAGAAAAATTTCTGCACTTTCAACTGAAATTGGTTATAGTAGAACCACATTGATGAAATATGAGAAAAAGAGAAAGTTTTTGGATGATAGTTTAGAAGGAAATTGGACAATTATGTGTAGAGTTCCCTGTTCTAACAAGATTGAAGATGTTGTTAGGAACTTGGTCTCAGGTTTTTGACATGATTAGACTCGTCCATCATCAAATAGTAGAGATGTTATGAGACACATGATTGGACCTAGTATTTATGAAAATCATATCAAACATTGGCTAGACATAACACAATTTGAGATGTATATGAACTTTTGTAATGCATATCCTCATATAAAGATTAAGAAAACAATGTTTCAAAGGTTAAAAGGCATATTATGTGAAGATAAACAAGTTTTTTGAAACTTGTTGTTGTCGTTATCATATTGAATTTGATCTCTACTATCAGGTGTTTCGAAAGATGAGAGAAGAAAGATGTGGGTTTAAAAAGCACCTCCTAAATAGGCAAGTTTGTTCATAAAGTCTATATTATGTGATCATGAAAATGGACCTTAAATAAACTGCATAAAAGGAATTGTGAGACATGTGGAAATTTGGCTAAATTTCCTTCAAGAATTGAGGATACTGACCTAACAAAGATAGTAAATTGCAATAGGTAAGCATTATTTTTAGAGAGTTTATTTGTTTCAATTTCTCAAAGATTGTTATTTGGATTCTCTTTGATGTAATGTTTCATTGATCAAGCGTGGTTTATTAGTTATTCTCATATTTTACTGACACATGTACAAGTATGTAAAGTTGCAAAAAAAAATTGGGAAAGAATCCACAAGGTTGAACTATGTAGAAGAGGAGATTCCTATTGGAAAATTTATGGAAGATTTTCGAAAATTGATACGACCATACATACATCATTCCTTTTTTGCTAAGTTGCAAGCACAACAATTCAAAACATTGAGAGATACTTTCCCATGTGGAACAGTTCTATCAGTAGTTGACTTAGCAGAAAATTACTCCTTTGTACATCAAAAGGAGATTCAATCAGAGTATTACTTTTCAAAGTAGATCACTATTATGGTTCATGTGTGTTATCAACATGCACAATCAAAATTAGATGGTGTTGAGAGTACAGATGAAGAACAAGCCATTAAGAAATAATATCACTTTTATATTAGTGATGATAAAGAGCATGACACACTTTTTATCCAACATTGCTTTACAATATTTTTTTGAGAATTTGAGAAGTAGGGGTGTAAAATTTGAAAATCATTTTGTATGGTCAGATGGATGTGCGACACAATTCATATCTTCACAACCATTCTATGCACTTTGTAGATATCATAAAATATACAAAATACAACATGTTTTGAGTTTTTTTGAGAGTGGGCATGGAAAGGGTGAGCATGATGGAGCAGGAGCAGGAGCTTGCATCAAACGAGCTTTAAGAAAGCATCAAATGAGTTATCCAGAAGATTGTCTAGACAATGCACATGATGTTGTTGAATGGTGCAAGAAACACTTTGCATCAAATGTGGCCGACACATCTTCAAGAACAAATTGACACATTCCACATAGAGTGTTTTGGGAGATATCGAGTATGTATAAATTACATTAAATCAAAAATTTGAATTTATTTAAATTAAATATATATATATATATACATATTTGTTCACATAAATTTTTTGTTGTACATATGTATCTAGGTGTGGATAGAAGATTGTTGCATAGATGCAAGAGGGTAGAAAAAACAAGATCTTTGCATTGTGTTAGGAGTTCAGATAGTCTCCATGGATGAATATTAGACACAAGGGATTACTCTTATTTTTGCACTGAGTGCATTGAGGGAAACTCTAATTATGCATGCAACAATCAAGAACTTGGATATGTTGGTAAATGGGATACGGTGCCACTAGTTGTTTCAGAAACATATGATGAAAACGAGGGAGAAAGATTTGAAGACATTCCTTTGATTTCAATTGATTATGACCATATTTTAGGATTGGTTAGAAAAGGTACACATGTGTAAGTTTTCAATAATTTAAATATTATATATATCTAGTTAATGATCTTTAGAGACATTTCTAATTTTTTTAGATTTTTTTTGTGTAAATTTGGTGTATAGGAGATTTTTTTGCAGTCATAGCAGAGCTCAGAAACATCGAAGGTGCTAGCTATTATTTATTGCATTGCACAAAACAGAGGAATAAGCTAACAAAACCTGAAACACGTGATGGAATGTCATTTCCCACAGGTGAGTTTGAATTTAAAATTTTATATACATTGTATTCACATGTGCACATTACATTATAAACATTAAATATATATTGTACAAACCTTGAGCATGAAAATGTTGCACACGTTCATATGTCTTACCTTAGGTTCATGTTTACCATGCAGGTTCTGTTGTAGTTTTCATTTTGTTGAATATCAACCTAATAACAAGGTATATCAATATAGTCACTTAATAATTGCTACCATTCTACATCTTCATGTAGTTCCACATGCACGTGGCCAAAGAATATGGAGACTAGATAGTGATGATCATCAAAAAATTCTACATGTTATTGAAGAGCGGGCTGAACCAAAATCTGACTTAGATTATATCCATGGTTTTCAAGTTCACTTGTAACCCTATACATGTTCAGATGAGAACTTATAGTAACTTGTACATAGTTGTAAATTATTTTGTGTAAATTACAATTATATGTACATATTTGTTCCATGGAAAATTATTAAGTTCAAGAATCTTTGATAGCATCATCTCTGACTTTTTTTGGTTGCATGTAAACCCATATATATGCTTTCAACCCTTATTTGAAACATAGTGAAGTTTTTTAAAATCATTTTTCCTAAATTACAATTATATATAACTTATATTTGTTTCATGGAATTCTTAAGTTCAAGAATCTTATATACACTTATATACAACTTATATAATTTGTTCCATCGAATTGTTCCATGGGAAACTATGTAAATTTTAAAATTAAGTATTATCTAATTATAAAATTATAAAATTATTATCTCTCTCAAGTCTCTCCCTCCCACCCCCTCTCCCCCTCTCCC